>CABFWO010005359.1:0-15361 GCA_902155825.1 Timema genevievae
GCAAATATCATTTGTTGTATTTTTTTTTATTTTGCATTCTGTTTTAAATTTGTGCACCAGCCTTTGTCTATGAGAGGACAAGGGGGGTGGTACACCCTGAACCCTAAAAAGTTGTTTTGGCAATGCTGTCTGTCTGTGGGTCTGTTTAACCCTAAAATTAAGAGCAGTTTAATAAAGGGCGAAAAGAGAAAATCTATTTTCTCAAAATTGGCTCTAACAATTTTGATTAAAATTCGTATCTAAGTGTTGACTAAGATTATAAACAAAATTCATTTTCCTATAAAAATGACTTACAGGGTACTTTACAGAAGCGGAAATTTCTTTATCCTCGCAACTATTTAAGATACTAATTAACTTATCATTGCAAAATTGTAGTACTATTTAAAATATAAATCTTTATTTGGAATATATCTTTATAAAACCAATGGTTTCTGAGATAATGGCAAATATATTAATACAATTTTGTGAATTTTGGCTGTGAAGAGGAGATACTACTTAAGTTTTAATGCAATAATTCTTTAATTCCCTAGAGTAAGTAGTTAAGTAAGTCTCTCAAAAAGTTAATGTTCTTTTTTCTTTAACCTCTTAGGGGAAATGTTTGTACAGCAATGATCTATCCCTATCATTTTAGACTCAATAGTTAATATTTACCTTTTTAATTGGTCTAAATTTATAACTGAGAAATTTAATAAAAATGTGATAACCATAAGATGCGTAACCCCTAATAAAATGTCAAAAATTCTAACTGGTAGTTGAAACTTTAATACTAAGTATTGACCCTTGTAGAACCAATAGCGATAATTTTTTCTCCTTTGTCCAAATATACTAGCGAGGACTTTGATTCTTTAAAAAGAAAATTTTACAAAATTTAAATTAAGGAATCAAAAAATGTTTAATGTAAGTATAACGCGATTTTTGCTCAGGTTTGCTAGTGTATATTATTTCGTTTCACATATATTACGAGTTTTGAGTAAATATCTCCATTTTTAGACAATGGAGTGAGAAAGTTTGTGCGAAGTTTCATACCATTTATTTACAATAGCAGCCTAACATCAAACAAATAAAAACAGCATAAACATAATTTTTAACCACATTAACTTATGATGAACGTTCATAACAATTATTCATCTTGATATACAAGTCTTCAAATGTGGCTCTTAATAATGTAAATGCGATCCTTGAGCCTGTTTCATGGAGCAGAGTTTTTTTTAAATCAGATTTAAATGAAGACAGATATAATCCAAAGTCAGGAGCTGTGTCAAGCTTATTGCAATATTCATTCTTAAAATACGCATAAGATGATAATGCTCTTTCAACAAGCTTTGTTTTTGTGAAAGGCAATACATATTTTATTACTTTATCACTGAGTTCTTGGTACTCTTCTTTCACTGCTGCCCAGAAGTCAATGACATTTCTTTTTTTGAAATCAGAATATAAAAAAGGATCAGTAAAAATTTCAATCAATTTTCCTTTTTATAATATGATAATTTTTCGGCTTGTTGAAAGAATAATTAATTGAATGGATTTGAAATCTAGGTATATTTAAGTGAGCTATTATACTCTTTTTTACTTCTTTTGACAATTTCAGCTTATTCTCAGATAAGAAACTGTGAAGTGTCTCAAAAACTTCACACTGGTCTTCTTTGATAAAAGATTCCCAAAAATCCAATTTCTTGATCATAAACTTGAGTTTGTAAGGCACCTTAAAGATGGTTATGGAACTGTTCTGTGATCCTAAGTTAAGTTTATTTATTGCTGAAAAAATATCAGATAAGTATGCAAGCTGTTGAAGCCATTTACTTTAATGAAACTTAAAGCTAAACTCAAAAGGGTGTCTTAAAAAAAAACCAATTGAACCTGATATCTCAATTAAAACAATCTTGTGAGTACTTTTCTTCGTGAAAGCCACCTCACTTCTTTGTGCAAAAGTAATGAAGTATGGAGGCTGTCCATCTCTTCACACAAAGATTTGAATAGTCTGGAATTTGTTGAATTGGCCTTAATAAAATTAACAACTTTCACAGATTGATTGAGCACTTCCTTTAAATAATTTGGCAGGGGTTTGGTCGCTAGGCTTTTTCTGTGAATACAGCAATGGCTCCAAGCTACATGGGGATCAACTTCTATTATGCGACCGCATAAGCCTTAATAACAGCCAAACATAGATTTTCCACCATCAATGCAAAAACACCACAGCAATTGGCCCAATCAATTTCTTTTTCACAGAAATAGCCCCGAATGGCATTAAATATGTCCTCTCCTGTACATATTTCACTGAGAGGATAGCACAGTAAAAGATTTTTTTCAAGCAAGTTAGCATTTAAATATCATGCAATAACAAGCAAAATTGACAGATTGAAAACATCAGTGTTTCCATCCACCTGTATTGAAAAGAAGGGATTCTTTTTTATTCTTTCAATTACTGTAGATTCAATGTCGTCAGACACTTGGGCGTAGGGAGGGGAGGTTTGGAGGATTCAAACACCCCTCCCTCACCCCCCCAGAAATTTCTAGAAGCTTTTTGTGTTACCAGTAGTTGTGTGTTTAAAGACGTCAGCACAGCACGCACAATAGCACATATATCAAAAACCATTCTATTTTGCATTAACTACAATCAATTGAATTAATATTAATTCTGTAGTCTAGTACTTTTTTACAATAAGATGTTTGCAATTAATAGGCAGACTTGTTATTTAATTGTTTATATTAATTAGTTTAAAAGTTAGTGTTTCTCTATATTAAGTGTGGCCAGTTATTAAAGTTTCACTCACCAGCCACTAAACAAATTTATTTATTTTAAAACTTAAAATTTCTCATTAAGTCAGTCTATTTTACTTTCTCCCCCTCCCTCCCATTCAAGGTCACCTTGCTTGCTTTTATACCCCTCTCCTGGTTTGTGACACTGGTAGTTATTTTTCATCTTCATTGAAAGGAGGTGTTGACTATTGTTGATTATTAATTTGAAATAACTGCACAATTTCAGTGATTTTGTTTTATAATTAATTTTGTGATATTACTTGAGTTATGTATGTGTGCAAATATTTCTGACAATATACATATTTGTAAGTACAATATAGTTTTGTACTTATATTTGGGTTTTATATTAAAATATTTTTAATCCAAATCTCATATATTTTTAAAACTTTAAAAAAATATATTTTAACATCAATAAGCCAAATATTTGCGATAATATCCAAGTGCAAGAAAACTGGTTATGATTTCTGATTATGATGATGATAATAATAATAATAATAATAATAATAATAATAATAATAATAATAATAATAATAATAACAATTATATTAATCATAATTTAGCAAATTATGAGATTGTTCGGTAAGAATTTAGTAGTAAATTTCATCCATATGTCAATAATTAACTTGGTTGATTTTTTCAGCATAGGAGAGCAATCATTTCGAGATAGTTACAGCTGGAGTTTCTTCTCTCGAGCATATTTCTCATAGTAATTTTACTGCAATAGATGTAGTGACCTCTACTTCTAAAAAATTAAATGCTACTAGTGGCCACGCCCTTGATTGCAATACTTATAGGGTTAGTGACAGTTTTTCACCTAAATTTGAGGAGGATTCATTATCAATGTGGAGTGATAATGACATGGGAGATTATTTGAATAAACCTATGACCGATCTCCAGAGAGAAAAATTGCTTGGATATCCTTAGATTCCCCCTAAAGACTATGTTTTTCCTGTTGACCCCAAAGATCCAAGACACTTAAGTTTTCAACAAAGGTGGATGGAATTGCTACCTTGGCTCCTTTTTTCCAAAAAAAAGGAAAATGGTGCCTTCTGTAAGTTTTGTGTGATATTTTCTAAGCAATCCGTTGGAAAAGGAAGTCATCAAAACCCTAGAAGTTTGGTAACAAAGCCTTTCAAAAAACACAAAAAAGTTTAAGAAATGTTTTCTGATCATGCAAGTCGAGGCTACCATATAAAATAAAATGTTTTCTGATCATGCAAGTCGAGGCTACCATATAAAATATCAAGAAATGGCAGAAAATTTTCTCCGCATTACAGAAGGGAAGCTTGTTAAGATTTCTCATCAGATGATTTCTGAGCATGCCAGGCAGGCCAATTAGAACAGATCAAAGTTGAAATCAATTGTTGAGACCATAATTTTATGTGGTAGACCAGAACTGACACTACGTGGTAAGGTGGACTCTGGAAATGTTCTCACCAATGACCCCACTGAGAACGATGGAGTATTTCTTGCTCTTTTGAGGTTCCGGTTTGATTGTGGAGATAAGGTCCTCAAAAAACACCTAGAGTGTGGTGCTTCTGATGCTCAGTACACCAGTCCAACCATACAGAATGAATTGATAGAAATATGTGGGAACATAATAAAATAAAAGATAGTGGAAAATATTAATGACTCCGGAGCTTTGTAAGTAGGAGAGAGCAAATGTATCTCTGTGTACGATACATTTGTGCTAAAAATAATGTAATTCAAGAAGACTTTTTAGAATTTACTCCTGTTACTGATCTTACAGGAAAAGGACTAGCATCTACAATTTTGCTCCGTCTAGATAAAAATGGCTTAAACCTTGACATTATAGTTGGTCAGAGGTATGATGGTGCTGCTGCAATGAGTGGCCACCTCCATGGAGCCCAAAAGTATATACGAGGCATACATCCTCGTGCCCTTTATGTTCATTGCATTACCCATTCATTGAATTTGGCTTTAGCCTGCAAAGTTACGCCGATTAGAAACTGTAAAGGAACAGTCACATCAGTGTGTTTATATTTCAGATCCTCACCCCAATGGTCTAAAATTTTATATGCACAAATAAAGAAACACATGCCTGATAAAAAACATGCAACACTCATTGCCATGTGTGAGACCAGATGGGTGCAAAAATATTACTCAATTGCTAGGTTCCAAGAAATGTATCGTTCAATTGTGCATACATTACAAGAGTTAGAGGGGGCACTAAATCAAGAAATCGCTCAGAGAGTGCACCAGCTTTTAGCTACAGTTGTGAAAGGACAGTTCGTCACAGCATTGAATGCTGCAGCAAAGGTATTTTTATAACACTTCCACTTTGCAAGTACCTACAACGAGTTGACTGTGAATTAGTAGCATGTGAACATGTAGACATTTTAGTTAATGTCTTTCATACAATGGTCACCAAATCAGATGATGAATTTCATAAAATATTTACTTACTCTGAGGAAATGCTGAGTGAAATTGGGGAAGTAAATGCGAATTCCTCATTTTGTTGATAAGCAGTGCCATCGTGACAACATTCCAGCGTCCACAAGTGAAGAATATCTTAGGAGGACTGTATTTATTCCTTTCTTGTACCATATAACACAGCATCTCAGGGACCGATTCTCAACACACTGTCAGGTGTTATCTGTTTTCTACAAAAATTAATCCCTAATTGAATAGTAGGTACTGACTTAGAGGAGTTAGAGTTAGATGAGCTTGTTAACTTCTATTGTGCTATGCTTCCTAACACAAGTACATGTTCAGTTGAGATCACCACCTGGAAAGCAAAGTGGGTGAATGACGACTGCTATTGAAGCTCTCGTGGAGTGTAGCGTGGACTTTTTCCCAAATATTGGGAATATTCGCAATTTTAGCTACACTTCCTGTATTGACAGCAACCCCAGAACGTACTTTCTATACACTTAGGCGATTAAAGTCTTATGTAAGAAACACGACAGGAAATGATTGTTTGACGGGACTTGCACTTCTCAGCGCGCATTGTGAGATTTCTGTGGAGCCTGAGGAAGTTGTAAGGCACTTTGCAATGGTATCAAGATGAGCTGATTTTCCTCTTTAAGGCTCAATCTAAAAAAAAATTTACGCATGACTTTCAATGCATAAGTTTTTATGTTACCTTGATATTTGAACCATTTAATGACATAGAGTATAATCATGTCAAGTTTTACCTGTTTGAAACTTAATATAGATAAGTTACATATTAGATGTACTTTGTCACAAACACATATAAAATAAGCATATTCTTTTTTTCTCAGAATTTACTAGTATTAAGTCTTCACCTCCTCTTGCCCTTATCATGCCAGTTTGAACCCCTCCCCCGAAATGAAATTCTCCCTACGCCTCTCAGACATGTCCTTAACTCTTCGAGAACCTGTATTGTTTGAGAAGGGAATATTGTTAATTTTTCGGACATAATCTTCACCAAAAATACGTTGAATAGCATTTTTGGTATAAAGAGATATTAAATTTTCAGCGATTGTATGATTTTTACCACTTTTAGCCATACGGTAACTTATCCCATATGATGCTTCAACCGCAGTCTCATTGATTATGTTTGCAAATAACACATAAGAAGTTCGATTAGGGCCATTTAATAGTCACTGGAAAAAACAAACATCTTTTTGTTTAAAAATTGGATGTTTTGTCTCTAAATGGTGCATTGATAAAGATGGTTTCATGCCACTACTAGACAATATCTCTCCCCAAACAGCGCACAGTGGTTTTGAACATTCTTCATCTCCCGTGAATGAAAATCCATATTTCAAGTCTTCATTAGAATATTTTCTCTTCTTTGGAGGAGCACTAATGTTTTGAGTTTTTTTTAAATAGTGTTAACTTTATCTCTTACCAGAACAGGCCTATCAGTAACTGCACCCTAGTCCCCTTGCGCTTGTAAATCATCAGACTGCTTCGAAGTACTTGCTTGCAGCTGCCAAATAAACAGGTTGAATTTCAATGCTAGTTGCAGCTCTCTTAAAAGTTCCAGTTTTCAACCACTTCTCCATTTTGAGACACGAAACAATATTAACAGAAAGTCACTCAAAACAATAATAATAGCTAAACACTTCAAATCAAGCACTCATAAAAAAGGAACAAAGCCAGGCTTGTTAATACGCCCAATCGAACACTAAATTGATGGCGCCTGCTTTCAATTGCATTTTAAATGAAAACATCAAAACCGTAAGCTCTGAGGCAATTCGGGATATTTCTAGAACTAGAAATGAAAAGAACAACAAAAGAAAAGGGGGAGAGAAAGAAGAGTGCATGATGTGCAGTGACAGTTTTTGCAAAGAGGGGGAGGACACATGCGTAATCGTGTGATATGATTGGTGGTGTGTGGGGCTAGTGACAACCAATTATTAATCAACTACTAGGCCTTCGTCTGTTCCTTCTTTTTCCTCATTTCGCGATTAGGCTATTGGACTTTCACATAAGTGTCTCTTTGTAAACCAAAACTCTATAACTTCGTTTTTGTGTTTTCATTTAAACGCCTTTTCTTTTGGTATTTTCTGCCATCATCAATATTATTTTTCACGTACCCCCAACCGGTACATGTATTCTCTGGCTGGGAACTGCTGGCCTACATGATTTTCTACACACCAGGGAACTTAGAGATCTTCATAAAGACGAGAAATAGATATGTCACTATCAAAGAACACCCTTCTCATATTCACAAACCTGCTACAATTACTTTCGTATTTAGGTATGCTATTAATATAATCTCTAACAGACTGCAAATGGATGTCTTTTATCTTATTCGGTTGATTTCCATGCTTTCCTTTTGTCATTTTTCGGTGTTGTGGCACCACTTGCTACAAGTGAAACAATGTTGTTTACTCTTCCCCTAGATTTCTGCAAACCATGAACATTCAGAAACTCATTTTTACCAACTACTACTTTCTCTCAATTTATTTTAATGCTGTACTATGGAGTGAAATTCCTACTTGAAATAGCTTTTTTAGTTTTTTTGGGTTAGTTACATTTCTTTTTGAGAACTTTGATGCATCCAAACAGGTAGCTATTTTGTAAATAAAAGTTATTAAAAACATCTTCCTTGCATAAAAGTTTTTCCCTGCAGTTTTTATTATTGAGGTATGAAGGTCCTATTTTACGACCTTCTACAGTTTTTTTACTTGTTCCACTCACATACGGTTTGCCTTGGTTGCGCCTACGTTGCACCTACTTTTCCCTGTTCCACTCACATATGGTTTGCCTTGGTTGTGCCTACGTTGCACCTACTTTTCCCTGTTCCACTCACATACGGTTTGCCTTGGTTGTGCCTACATTTCCTTGTTTCTTGAGTGTGAAGAAAAAATCCGTGTTCTCCACCGTTGGCGAGATTGTTTCTGTGGAGTGATTTTAGGGGAACTTGACATATGCTTGCTGGCATTCAAACAAACCTCGATTCCATCCTAAAACAAAGAAACAAAGCAAACAAATTAGTTACCACTGGAATATATTATAAAGATATTTAGCTTTGTTTTACACCTAACGCTAATGAAAAATTAAAATATGAAAATAAAAGGAACAGTTTATCCTATTTTTGCCATGAATGAAATAATTTAGTGACTTAACTTTAGATGTCACACTAAGCATGCCGCAAATTATAAAAGAACTACTTACATCATTTAAAGAAGTTGAAAATCCATCATTATTTGGTTTGTAGGATACGTCCAGATCACTATAATCATTAACTAAGCTGTTGTTTTCATCTTCACTATCCAAACGGGCATCGGAAACATGATTATTTGAGATACAACTAGGTAAACGTTAAGTGGTATCGACCATCTTGAACTTTGACTTGTCATCTTATAGCAGAGAAACAAGTGAAAATGTAAGGTGTGCACCAATATGATTTTGCGATACTAACAATATCTATTGAGATATATACAAACGATTTGCACAGTTGTTAGATGCAGCAACACTGGCTCCAAAAATAAGAAACTCTCACTTTACATGAAAGTGTGGCTTGTCACTATACTGCACTAAGCCCTTCATAGAACCAAATCCAATTTTTCAATTCAAAGTAATATTTAATCAGATATATTAAATATTCTCGAAACCCGCCTCGGTGGCGTAGTTGGCTAACGCGCCAGTCGTGTTGAGCCAGATCGCCGAGGACGGGGAGATCGAGGTTCAAATCTCGGTCGGGTGAACTGGGGGTGGTTTTTCCTAAATGGTTTTCCACTCTTCCTCCACGCAAATGCGGGTTCACTTCCTCTTAATTCAACCTTCTTAATTCCTAACCCATTAGCGTAAATAGTACTTAAGCGTATAACCCGAACGGGTAGTAAGACGCGGTGCTAAATAAAAAAAATATTCTCGAAGTCGAATTGAAGTTTGAATACTTGGAGTGTGATAAGTTTTACGACGACTAAAATTTGTTGCGAAAACTAAGTTCATACAAAAATATTCATGGTATGAGCAGCATAAAATGCAGTCCCCATCTACAATTGCCTAATAGCTTTGATGTTGGTTCTGTGAACAATTATTGTAAGTTCACTATGTTTATGTAATAAATAAAAAATTTGTAGCATTTTTTTTAATTCGACTTTTTCTTGTATTCCCCCCCGGTTCCATTTTTGTATCAAAGAATTATGGTCAGCCTAATCCTCAGGTAAACCTTTAGGTGGCAACCTTCCTTAACTGTGGCGACAGTTGCTGACGATGACTCAGCTTGTGGTCACCAACCCTCAGACTTTCAGCCCACCAAACTGGGAGCCAACTGACCTTGTTGGTTTTGACCCTTACCAGTTTCCTCTCTCTCGTCTGCATCTGACCTGGCATCTACTGGGGTTCTGACCAGCCTCCTCCAGGTTATTCATGTCCCAAGGTACACCACATGGTGGTGAGATTAAGATTGAGTAGGAGAGGATAAGCAGAACCCATTAATAGGCTCCTTGTATTATGCTTCACTGCCTCGTTTGTACCCCTATATGTTATGTTGCAATAGCATGAGTCAAAATCTAAATTATGGGTTTGGGCACTGATTTCTACTGGTTTCTATATTTAATATAGTTAATATCAAAACTGCTACCATTAGTTCTATGTCTTGAGGGTTCCTTTTGTGTGAGTCTGCTGTTGATTGAGCTGGAATGTTGATACATTTTCAGGTTCCACATCTTAGTTTGTTGTTGTGATTGGGTAGAGCAATTTAGAGTGAACAAGAATGTTGAAGAGATTGGGAGGGTCAAGTGTTCGGTTCCAAATCAAAGGCATAACAAATTATGAAATGTACATTCCATATTTTATTGTATTTATTTTTCAATTTGTAATTTTTTTGAATTTCAAATCAAAGTATATTCTCCAATATCATACATGATTGTGTTAGTTTATGTTCATTGAAAACAAATAAAGTTTTATTATATAATTATTTTGTCTATTTTTACTACACCCATTCTGCTTCACTCATTTTCATTACCTTCTTGGCCCCATTAAGCACTTGAGTTGTGGTCCCTGGGTTGGACCTTTATACCAGCATCTGTGGACATGAAAACAAAGGTTTCAGTCTGGTTTGTCGATAGCAGGGAGATCATTGTTCGAATTTTATCCGGGTGTAGTGAGGTGTATTTTGATAAATGGTTCCCCCCTTTCTGTCCATTAAAATGTAAGTACATTTCCCCAAAATTTACCTTATTCATGTCAACTCCATAAGTGTATAATGTGGATAGTCCGGACAGGTAGTAAGAAACATATTATGGAATATATACCTTAATTCTGAGTTAAAGTTGAGAAAGTCAAGTTTGATATCATTGTTTGGTTATGATAATGTTTTGACATTGGTCTCCATGATTCCATACTCAGATTTACTTAATTGATTTCACTGCAGCTTGCTACCTGTCCGAGCTATCCACATTTAGTTATGCTGATAGGGTAGGTGTAAAGAAGGTAAAGTTTTAGAGCAAATGTTCCTGTATATGTGTGAAAGGAGAGTGTAAAACCATGAAGAGAAAAACACCCTGAGTACATGTGGCCAAGATTCTGACACCAATAGTCCGGAGCCCACAGTGCTAAGTAATGAAATCGAGTATATAAGATGGTTTTTAACTGATTATTTATGAAAAAAGTATGCTGAATCCAAATCTGAAAGGTGTTTCTTTCATACTCTTGAGCATTTAAGATATGACATCATCAAGATGGTGGCTGATGCAATCCAAACCATTTTCAGTTTATTTTATAACATCGTAAAATGGTCGTGTGGGGTATCAAAGGAAATCTCTTGACGTAAATAACAAAAATAAACACATTTAAGTTTCATTTGTGGCAAATTAAGGCAGATACAATTGCAATGAAGTGAATTTACATGCAATTGTAAAGTGTTATAAAATTAAAGATGTACCAATATGCCAACAATAATTCCTTTCTTTTATTTTAAGGTTTAGTGCTAGAAAAGTGTAAATACAATGGATGAAGAAAAGCATATTTAACTTTGAAAATATTAATGAACATCTGATCACATCAGGCAAAATTCAAATTTGCACAACTATCAAAGCAAGCAAACAACCAGGTGATCAACTTCACACTTGACTTGAAAATGCGCTTTAGAAAAACAATTTATTGACAGTTACGTGTCATAGTTAAGTTGTTTCAGTTTATACATCCAAATCACAAACTGAGTGATTCCAAAGAAAACACCCATTAAGTAATCAAGATGTAAACCATGTAGAACTTGAAACAAAGAGAGTGTGTAGAAATGCAGCTGAATATTTTTCATTCAAAATACATTGCATATTTTGTGGCCAAAAATATATTGTCAAGAAGGATGACAAAAATCCAGCATGGTGCGGCCTTCATCTGAATGCTGACTAATTCGACATGAAAAAAAACATTCAAGGATTCTATCTTAGAAAAATTCCAGGAATGAACTGATGAGTGGTCCAATAAAGTTTGACTCTGATTTCAAGGTGCGATTGCAAATCTACATGGCGCAGATGGGAGATACTATCGAGACTGTACGTATAAATTTATTAGTCCAAGAAATGTTTGATATTCAGCTAAAGAGACTCCATATACTTCAAAGGAGCATGATTTGCTTTACATGGAAATCTAGTCCATATTGGAGGAAAATAAAGACAGTTCCTGGTCATCTTTTGAAATTCAGAAAATGTACATAGAATGTGGTGGAATTCTACTCGACAGGTCCTCTTTAATCACCCAACTATGTAAAAACCTCAATCCTGATTTAATATCTATTTTATGTAGGGGTTATGCTAACATCATTATGTTCCGCAAGAATGCCATAAATTTATTGAAGCGTCAAATGGGTAATTATGATGACTATGCCATTATGTCAGTTGCAAGAGTTATTAAGAAGGAAACAAAAAATCTACCAGTAAACAAAAATGTGTTTAAGAGAGGCATTGATCATGATGTTGCTTTTAAAGAAATCAGTCCAACATGTTTACATCTTGTTGAAGAAATAACAGGTGAAGAAGCAGGCAAATCTCTGCCCTCTATTTGATTGGGAATATTGTCACAAGTATACTACAACATAGATATATCCCCCCTTTACAAGTAGTCATAGGGATTCTTTTGAGAGAGGAGAAAACGATTGAAAGTCTTTATGCTTAAAGAGTCAGTTGTTCATACAAATAAGTTTTACAGTTTAATGGATCTGCTGCTTCAGCTACAGTTGATCAAAGAAATTGGGCATCAATTGTCAATACTACATTAGGACTTGTGCAAATTGTATCTGACATTGATGCTAATACAACTAGAATGGGTTGCAATCAAATCATTCACTCATTCTGATAGTAACACAGCCAAAAAATCTATCAGTTCTTATGCAATGGAAGACACCTTTACATACCTTTCTATGGCAAACATAAAATATACATATTTCAGTTTTACAATGCAGACTTTCAACAGATCAAAAAACCAAAAGTGACTACTACAGACTATGCCAAGATTGTCTTGCTTTTGAAGGTTATTGCTTAGCATTATGTTTAACTTCAATGATCGAAGAAGTTAAGATTTCAACTTCTTTAAAGGAGTTATAACAGAACGTTTTAATATGAAGATTGCAAGAGAAGAAGTTATCCTCGTTAATCCAGCAACACAATTTATGTACCAGGCTCTTATTGATATGATCCCATCTGATCCCACTACTATGCTAACAGAAATGATAGAAGCGAATCACTGGACAAAGAAAACTGAACAATAATACACAATATTTACAGCATGAGATCATATCAAAGATTTGTATCAGTTTGCCAAAAGGTTTCTACTCAGAACTGCACAAAGATGTTATCACTATGAAATCACATGTGAGGAATTTAAAAGTAGATGCGCCGGTTATCGACAATGAACTAATTTACTCTAGAGCTATGGTCATGCAAATGATGAAAGAAATCGATGTACTTTCCCTTAAATTATCATCAACACCACAAACAAGGTTTGATGAAAATGGTGAAATGATATTTTCAAAGTCAGTAATGAAACACATTCTTAAATTTGAAGTATCATCTCCCATTCTTGCTACTTCTGATGCCTAGAAGTATATCATTATTGATGGATGTGCAATTATGTAGACAGTCAAGTGTATTGACAAAAGCAAGGAACTGTGAAGAATTACCTCAACAACTTTCAATCTAAAATTTCAATGAAGTTAAAGGAAGGAAATGTGTACCTTATTTTCAATCATTACTATCCATTCATTATTAAATGTGGATCTCAATACTTCAGAATTAGAGATACAATTTATCATCACAAACTTTCTTTATTTACACATCACAACTGGCACAGCATGTTGTGTTAACGTCAACAGAGAATACATTCCACTTATCAAACTGATATCCAACTACTTACATGAAAACGCTAAATGTTTCCAGACAAGGTACAAGCTGGTCATAATTTTTTACTGTCCTACCATCATTTGGACAAATTCATGAAGGTGTGTCTTCTGTTAGGTCAGATCTTGAAAACGACCATAAAGAAACAATTGCCTGTGCCATTGCAACTAATGTGAATATGACAATGACTTCTGACAACATATGTGTTCCTGTTGCATCATTATTCAGAAAATAAACTGTGTCCTTTTACTATGGAGGCTACCCAGAAATAAATAACAGCCATTGACATTTGTGCCACATGTCAGAAACATTGTAGTATTGTCCTATACTTGAAGGCAACACATTCTCTTTCTGGCTGTGATATTGTAGCAGGGCTATTGGGAATAGGAAAGTCGGTATTAAAAATACTGGGTAGTAGAAATAAGCTTTAGAAGCTAGGGGAAGAACCAGAGGACATATAGGATGTATTGGATGAGGCTACAAAGTTTATCCGTCTTTGCTATGGTATCAAGAATACAGCATGTGTAATGACATTCTCATTTCAAAGTGTGGAAAAAAATGTAACATCACTGGCAAAGCTTAAGTCACCTCCACCAATGTCTCAAGCGTTTGCTGAAAATGTTAAGAAAGCCAATTATCAAACATTTGTGTGGAAAAAAAGCATTGCATAAAGCTCTTTATAATCTTGATGTCACAATTCATGGTTGGACTATAGATGAACAATCTATACTACTTCAGCCAGTAACATTGCCATCTGGAACGTGCTACACCCCATAAAATACTAAAACTTATCCGTTGTGGTTGCAGAGCAGATATGATTTGTGTAAAAGGTTGTGGATGTGTTGTAGCCGGTCTTGCCTGTATTGCCTTCTGTCATTGTTGTGCTACAGAAAAAATGCTTGAATCCTCTCACACACACATCCATCTTACAATGACACTGCAGAACCTACTGTTTACTAAATCTCATTACAAGATTATTATGTATAGTATTGGAAGATTACTAAATAGCATCATTTCCATTTGTATAGTTTTTAATTTACTTTGCAATAAATTATAATATTTGATTTGTATTATTGTTTTGTATAGTGCTTATTCAAATTTTCAGGAGTGCCAACCCCCCCAAAATAGCAGATTTTATAATGTACTCAAATCGGTAAATTTTTAAAAACATTTTTGGGACAAATCTTAGCGGTTTCTTTTTCTTTTTAAATTTCTGTTCTTACAAATTTTTTGGAAAAATGCTTCCCAAGCATATAAATTGGGGAAAAAACTGATTTTTACCAAGACTGGAGCCGTGTCTTGTTATATAGGAGATATAAGCCAATCAATAATGCATTAAAAATGGCAAAAACTAAATATAAAATTTAACCAAAATTGTCTTAGCCATTTCTGGGAAAATTGCAAAAACAATATTCTGGGGAGAGAGTTTAGGGAGGGCGGGGGGTGGCACTGGAAACTCTAACTTTTTTTTTTAAGCTTATGCTAATGTTGGCTGGTTTAAACTGTATTGGTTTAAACCGTGTGTGTTTTTTTACTTTCTCTCTATCTTACAGGTAGAGAAAGTATGGTGATTGTCAAAAAAATCGAACTCGAGATTTTGATGAATTTTGACGTTTCATGACTCCCTGAATCCGAAAAAGTGGTTTTTGAATTTCCGTCTGTCTGTCTGTCTGTACCTCCAACTAGAGCCTAAACTATTTTACCGATAGAGCTGAAACTTGATATCTAGGGTTTTCATAGGGTTGCCCCGAGGGGTTTTTGGAATTGGATATCTACCCCTAAAATTAAGGGTAGTTTACTGAAGGGAAAAAAGAGAAAAAGTC
>CABFWO010005359.1:18947-49130 GCA_902155825.1 Timema genevievae
GCGTTATCCGATGGCTTGTGATATTAATATAATCACATATTTGTAGCCGACGATTTCTGCTAAGTCCATCATAGACTCTGCCTTAAAATATGAGTGAAGAATGACCCAGGGCACGAGACGAATCCTGGATAGCTCAGTGGTTAGAGCATTGGCGTACTAAGCCAGAGGTCCCGGGTTTGATTCCCGTGTCCAGGTGTCATTTTTCAATTTTCAGAACTTTATATTTTTATTGAGATACCTATATTGAAAAGTCAAGATTTTTTTCTGCTGATAGTGTACAAAACTTGAGAGATTTTTTATCAATCTGATTGATCCACCACACATAAAATTCATGGTGGCTACAGACAGTAAAAACAGGGAAAATCTGTAAAAGTTGGAAAATTTGGTGATGTCAGGGAATTTGAATGAAAATTGATAAATATCAGTGGATATAAACATTTGGCTGGAAAAAAAAACAAAACAA
The DNA here is from genome assembly GCA_902155825.1 of Timema genevievae. Classification (NCBI taxonomy): domain Eukaryota; kingdom Metazoa; phylum Arthropoda; class Insecta; order Phasmatodea; family Timematidae; genus Timema; species Timema genevievae. The sequence continues at coordinate 19,411 of CABFWO010005359.1, forward strand.
TATTTTCCCCCCTAAACATTAAAACAAAAAATTGAGATAATTTTTATACGGCCCCATCCCTAAAATATTTAATACTGAATAAAGAACTTTGGCTGTATTAATATCTAGATTCTGAAACATTATAAAGAATGTAACCAATATAATAAACAGAAAAAAATTTCATTAAAAATAATTTGAATGTATTATTTAGAAAACCTGGAAAAGTCAACGAATTTTAAAATAAAAATTATGTAGCCAACCTGAAAATTACATAGTTATTTAAAAAAATTATTAAAATGGGTAATCTGGATTGGTAAATTAACAGTTTAATCTTTTCAATATAACTGGATTTTCTTATGAATGGACTTTTGGAGCACCTTTTATAGAATACAAACATATTTTTAGTCGCCATCATTGATAAAATGTTCCTATATTATTAATGTTATTTTGTAGGTATTAATAATATCTAGCAAAAGTGACACATGAAAGAAGATCTAGTAACATTTCTAGCTGTTGATAAGGTTATTCGTAAGAAAATTAGTGTAGGTATACATCATTTGAATTGAAACTGGGACGTTTTAACTCAACAAATGGTGGTCATCACAAGATTTTTGATTTCCAAGATTTTAAAAACATAATATTTACTAACATCAACTTCAATTTTTTTTTCATATAGCATTTCAACCACAAGCACACTTAGTACATCGACATCCACACATTTTTTTAGCCAGTATCAGGCCCATATTTGCACTGTTTTACGCCATAGGCCAAAGTTCATGACTAAGCCCCACCTCCCCCCAGTATATTTATGAACATTAAAACTATTTAAAATCTTCCGAAAGTGATCATAACTCAACAGATTTTTATGTTAAATCCCTATTAATAGCTTTTCTTTATTCTGTAAGATTTTATTTTTAACATACAGTCAATAGGTACTTGTTTAGCATTAAAATTACTTAATGTTAAAAGTTAATGGAAAATAAACTAGCTCACATTACATCACACTATTTTCTGATTTGTATATAAAATATGAATTGAGGATATTAGGGTAAATTGTAAAAACTTAATACAGTTGATATTAGAAAAGGCTATAATCTTAAATAAACATAATATTATGCAGTATTTAAGTCCGTACAACAGCAAAATTAGAGAAAAAAAATAATACAGAAAACAAGAATATTTTGAAAACAAAGTTATTTTAACACAGTTTTCTAACATTCTAAAATTTCTTTCTTCGTGCTTTGGACCATGCCAAAGCTTCGATGGTGCCGTTGAAATCAACACTTTGAGTCAAATTTGCCTCAATGCTGAGAAGCGTCAGAGAGTTAAGTTTGTTTTGCTGCAGCATCGATATGTGGGAATTTTTTTATCCTTTTCAAACAAGAAAAGGACCTCTCAACTGATGCATTCGTAACGGGTGTGTAAACATACATTCTTAACAGGATATCCACATTGGATGGATCGTTTTCAGGTCATTTTCCCCTAGACATTTTTAAAGTGATACTTGCTTCTTATCTTCAACCTTGCTGGTCAGAAGATGAGATTTGAGGAAAAGTAGCTCGTCACTAACTGACGGTTCTAAGTCTTCCTTAAAAAGTTTGAGAAGTTTCCTCCTCTCGTCTTCAAATTCTGCTGGAGTCAAAGTCCACATTTTTGTAATGGCAGCAAATCTGTCTGAGAACTCTTCATATACAACCATTCTTTTTATTTATTGTTTATTTCAGCTTGTCAATAATGAGGATAAATGTGTTCACTCTGAAATTTCATCAGCTAGAAAAACGTACTTCGCCATCGCGAGTCTCGTCCTCTTGAGGTTTTATGACAGTCTGCAATCTCTCATCTTGCTCGTATGTTTTCTTTTCAGATACTTCTAGTGCTTTCTCTTCATACAAATAAAACTGCTCCTGAAGCTCATCGAAGTGAGTGACTTGAGAGCTTCTGCTACTGCCAAGACATCAACGTTCTGCACACAAGGTCGTAGCCAGCCAATAATTTCAGGGGGGGTTTGGTGGGCACATCCCCCAATTGCCAGAAGCCAGAAAAAATTCTAAAGGATAAACAGATTCTAGAAGCTATCTGAAGTGTTTTTTATGGCAACACAAGCCCTTAACTGCCGAAGGCTAGGACAATCTCTAAATATTAAACACCTCTAGAAACTCTCTGAAGTGCTTTTTAGGGTAACACAGCCACCTAATTTGTACTTGTATCATAATTTTGATATTTTTTGAACCATAAATAAAGCCATATATATTTTGTTCATAGAATTTCGGAGGGGGTTTGAACCCCCAAAACCCTCCCCTGGCTACGGACTTGTCTGCACATATTTGTTCACCTTATGCAGTCTGAGAAGGACAGTTCCCCAAAACAGTGCCATGATCGCCATTTCCAGCCTGTTCAACTTGAAGATCAATCCTCTCATCTGCGTATAACCCGAACGCAGTGCTAATAATAATAATAATAATCCTCTTGTCTCAGCTCAGGTTACAGATTTTTGTGCTTGGTCTTTTTCTTATTCCTCAAAGGCACTGATGTTTGCACCTCATTCTTCTTTTAAGGACCTAAGAGCATCCATCATACCTGGCAGACCATCGAGTAGTGGATAGGCATTTGATCATCAACGATGTACCTTGAACTGATCGAGTACTGCCAATCTGTACGTTAAATTGTAAAAAAAAATTGTAAACCTCTCGAAGCAGGCTGAAGAAGTCACAACTTCAAGGCAAGAATCAGCTGCATGATCTCCTACTAAATTTAGCGAGTTTCTTGCACATGGGACATAATAAGCAAGAGGACTTACTTCAAGGATACTGGACTGGAGCCCAGATTAAATGCCAAACATTTTCGAAACACTATCGTATGATTGGCCAAAATATCTATATTGAGATTCTGCAAAATTTCGGTTACAGCCTTAAACTTATCAAGGGCCTTATGTCCAACATTCGGTAAAAACTTGACAAACCTCTCAACAGGAACTCCATTCGATTTCACATAGCAGAACATAATTGATAATTGATGGGTATGTGATACATCGGGAGTAGAATCCAAGATAACTGAATAGTATGTGGAGATTTTACCTTCATTGATCATTAAGTATTTGTTGCGCCAGCAGCTAAATGAACTCATCACATATAGATGATGATAGGTAGGAAGTTTTCCCACTCCCCGGGTTTCCAAACTTCCTGGTGTGCTCAGCTAAAAAAGGGTCAAACTGAGAAATCGTTTCAAGTATCATCATATAGTTCACATTAAAAGTAGAATCAAATATTTCAACTGAACCTCTAAATGACAATCCACAAGATGCTAAGGCTTTTATGACAGCTACTACTCTATGTAGAACCATTTTCCAATAACTTATTTTCTGTTCAACCATTTCAGTTAGTTTTGAATTGATTCTCCCCTAGTTTTCTCCTCTTTCTTTCAAAATGAGGATATTATATCTGTGGCAAAAATAATTTTCTTGGTCCTTCAGCCTTAACAAAACATTTCTCCTGTCACTAAAACATTATTTTGTAAAATATGATTCTGATTGTGTATTATAATACAACATACAAGGAAGGTACACAGAAAACGCTTGCCTTATTTTCTGAATATGCCAACAATGCTCTGTCCTGAGTCTCTACATTTATCAGCTTTCTTCTAAAATGATTCGCATGAAATGACCAAAATTGGTCACCATACTGCCTCCTAGACTCTGCGAAGTCTGCATTTTTATTCTGAACCAGACCATACTTCACTACATAATCATTCAACTCATTATTGAATACCAGTTCACTATATTTGGATGAAAATAAAAATTTTGACCTGTTTCAAATTGTTCGTTTGGAATGACTGATGAAAAACTGGGTTCAGAATGGATGAGAAAATGAACATCATCTATAGAGGGATTAATAGGCTCAGTAACCTCTTTAATCTCAACATTTTTTCTTCCACTCCAACAACAACTTTACTTTCATGTTGTTTAGCAAAAATGCTAATAATACTTTACTTACTTTACTTGTCCTCTTCAAATCCTTCTGAAAGCTGAATCTCACAGTCATTTTGGAATAAACTGCTTTGCGGTTCAAAATATTTTGAGCTTGAGTGTGGGTCTTCCTCAGAAGTAGGAAATGTAGGTTCAGCATTATTTTAATTTTGCGATGTCAACCAATTTTGCAGGGATCCTCTATTTTTCTTGTAGCTTTGTACATTCAATTTAGCCCTCTTCCTGCATTCCACTCTAGATGACCGGTTTTTGGTTGAATCATTTCAAAGTCTGAAAAAAAGAAACATTTTTTTGTGTGAAATTGGTTTTTATAAATAGTAGTGTTTTGAATGTATTTTAATCACAGATTAATTATCACGATTAAGAAATTTTTTTATAACTCGGTGCCTACAGAAATACAGCTGCCAACGAAATTGACAAAGTGCTTACATATTTGTTAAATATCCCTGGAATTTTTTTTTAAAACGTTTATCCATTTTTGCCAATAGAGCGCCAAAATGTTTGATCATTTAACCCATAGCACCCTTCATTTGATACCCCACAATCCACATCGCATATAACAATTTAATCAGGAGTTTACTGTATTGATTAACTTACCTAAATGTGACTGTTTACATCATCAGGCACTTCTCACGGTAGGACAATGACGATGACACAATGTCAAGGATGTGTCACAACATATCACCAGCCATGCCACGCCACGCCAGCCAGCCAGTCACGCAAGCGCAAGAAGGCATAAAGATAAAGTCAGCTGTCTGACTCTGTTCTTTCTGCCGGACGCGGGCGTTCAATCGAAATAAAAACAGTTGAAGAAGAAAAGCCCTAGACTATTATTCGGCATAACTTTTTTTTACGGTTTCATACTTTTAACAGGTTTTAAAAATATATATGAAAACACCTCTGCTGCATTGTATTTGTTATTTCCCTTGATTTATAGACCAAAACATAAGGGCCAATTTTGAGCTGTATATCCATGCTCTCTCTCTTCTTTCTCTCCCTGCGTTTTCTCAACTACCAACTACTCAATCCGCACCCCGTGGCCTAGGTTGGCCTTATGAGAAATCCGGGCCTGTCCAGTATTGCTGCATCCTCTTCTAATGAAAAAAAATGAAAATACATCAGAATACTCTCATGGCAAGAAGAATAAAGTTGAAACATCAATGGAGTTTTATGTAGTTAGATCAACACCAATGCAGACAAAGTCTTTGGATCAGCAAGAAGCTCGTTTTATATTTGCAAAGAATATTGCTTTTCCTAGTGATGAACACCCTCAATTTGTGTGACTCGTGCAACAACTTCGCCCAGGCTATACCCCTACAAACAGAAAGGAAATTAGTGAGTTTTTATTGGAAACTATTTTCGAAGAGGAAAAGAAAACTTGTTCCCTTATTCTGAAAAATCAAAGTGTGTGTCTCGGGTTTGATGGTTGATAAAATGTCTATAATGAACCAATAAATATGCTTTACAGCTACCACTAAAGTAGATGATGTTTATTTAGTGGTCACAATTGACACATTTGGTCTTGCTAACACTGCCAACTATCTGGCAGAAGTTGCTTTAGGTGCAAACTGCAAGGTTCGCTCTGTTGTTACAGCTAATGCCCCGACACAGACTCTGTATCTGTAGATCCGTGGTCCTGGTCCTCAAGAAATCCTATTCACAACTACACAGTCCATATCCGTAATCACGTGACCGTTCCAACCAATGAGATAATCAGAGACTTCGTCCAATTGAAAACTTTGAAAGGAAATCGTCTACAGCAAGGAATGAGCGCCATTCAGTCAACTGATTAATAAAAGAAACTAAAAAAAAAAAGTTTTGAGAAAACTAATAGGATATACTTAAAATGTAGTACAATCACAATAAATGAATTTATAACATGGTTTTAACTACCAAACTTAAAATAAATTAGCTGGAAAATGCAAAACAAATGTAGGTAATCGTATTCTGAATGTAAACAAAGAAAGCCCTTTTAATATTAATTTCGTGCTTCCTTTATATTTATATGAGTTTTGATCTTTAACAAGAATGTAACCAATCACAAAATAAAATCTAATTATAAACAAATTATTTTGGTGTCTAAGATGGATCCCAACGTGCATGCCTATATTTACTCATCTGTGATTGGTAGTCTGTATAAACTAGTCCTTAGAAAGTTAAAAGTTAATCAACTTCTATGGAGTACGGACTTACAGATAAGGACTCTGTGCCCAGAGCAATCTAATAATGTGGCATTGATTTCTTACAGACCACAGATCTATGGATACAGAGTCTGTGTCGGGGCCTTAATGCTGCCAACGTTACAAAAACACATTTTACGTCTGATAGCAAATAACTTTCAGTATCCAAATGTGAAAGAACATGTGGTAAATATAATTAAGTACTTCAGAAACAACCTCTTTGCTAATGCATATTACAAAAAATCTGGTGCCACAAAACCCGTTCTTCCAAGTGAAGTGCGCTTGAATACCATGGTAGATTGCTTGGAGACATATCTTAAAGGCAGGGAAACTTTGTTACAAATTTGTGAAGAAAATCGTGAAACTATTGATAAAGCAGTGCAAACACAAGTTTCTAATTTAGTATTAAAACAGAATGCAGAGGACATGCCTAATTGTTTGTAGCCTATTGCTATTTCTCTTGATGAAGTTCAGAAAAACAACTGCACTATTTCCGAGTTTGTACGTGTGTGGAAAAATCTTCAACTGGAAATTGAAGCTACAAAAAATTAAGATGTAACACAAAAATTCAACACCAGTTCATTTTTTTACTTTTTAGCTTACATGCTGGATCCAAAAGAAAATAATTCGGCACTTGATTTAACTGAAGAGGAAAATAAAGCAGCATTTGATTTTGCAAAGTCATCATCAAGTTCAATTATTCAATTGATTGTCAAGTTTCAATCAAAAAGCTCGCTTTTCAAGAGTTACTTTTTGAGAATTAAGTCACATCCCAGGTTACAACCTGCAAGTGGTGGAAAACCCAAAGGAATGACATTGATAAATTCAACGAGAAAATTTTTCTTATTATTGAACAGCAAGTCAGCAAGTGTGGAAAGAATCTTTTAATAATTCGGATTAGTGCATTCAAAACTACATGATCAATTAGGCACAGAGAAAACCTCTAAACTTGTGTTTCTGTTCAAAGTATTTAATAGTGATGGGAAAATGTAAACAATAAAAGTAAACAAAAATATATTTTCAACAAGACAAATAGTGTTTATAGTTATTCTATCGATGTTTAGATCATTCATAAACTTGTAGACACAGAATTTTAGTGCTTTTTGAACTTAACTTAAAGGTTTAGTAATTTTGAGCAAGATGTATGTTCTTTAATTAAATCTATAATTTAGGCTTGATATTTGCCTAAATGAATTGAGAATTGGCGTAGGTAGTTAATAAGAAGCCATAAATGGTTTAGATTAATTTAAACCAAATATTTAAATTAAACCGGGTTTAAACAAAAACAACAGTTTTTTGTGCTTTTTTAGAAAAAACCTGTTTTTTTCCCAACCCTGGCATATGCACAACTTTAGGTCATCACATTGTTATATTAATGTCCTCATGTGTCAGTTTTGACCTATAAAAGGGTCTTTAATGGGTCAACAGTTTCATTGATGGTTTGGATTTAACCTGCCACCACCTTGATGACACTATAGTTCAAAATGCTCAAGGTTACCGAAGTAGCATCCTCTATATTTGGATTTGTCACACATTTTGCATGGATCAGTAATAACACATCTTATTTACTGGAATTTTTCACTTTGTTAAAGACCACACTACACGGGCACTGAATCATAACCTCCCCTTCATCGGCAAGACAGAGTAAGACAAGGTTGACATTTAGTTTGTGTGTTCACCAATGTGGGTCTGATTCTCAACAAAGTTTGTGTGGATTTATCAGAGCTGTCGTTTGGTTGCCCATGGGGTATGTGAGTCTCATTTCACTTCGTCACCGCTGCTGGGAATGTTTGGGGTTAAATCCTATTCAGGACAAACTGGGGATGGTTTATCATATTGTGAGTTTCACATTTAAATTTCCCCCTCTCTCTCATCTTTTTCAAACTCTGGTACCGTTTATTAAAATAGTACAAGTATTAAACTACTTAAGTTGTAATACATATAGCATTTAGAATGTTTAATGGAATAAATTAGATTTTTTTGTGTGTATAAAAACCCTTTTTTTAATTTCATCATGAATATTTAATAACATACTTTATGTTCTTTATTTAATACACGTGTATAGAAAAATAGACATTTACAAGACCTGTCTAGAAAACTAATTCTCTCCAGCAGTTGTTTAATGGCTATATTCAGCGGCAGAAAAACAATATAATATTCACTCGACAATACGCTGTCTCACGAGTGACTAAGATAAAAATCAACCACAAGTTTTTTTATAGATTACTACACACTGGTTATTAGTGGTTTAATTTAAAATGGTAAAGATGATGCAAGGTTTTATAGGAAGAGTACATGCATTAACATAAATCCTAGATTAAAAAACCACAGTGATAAGTTACATGTGAATGATTACGCGCAAAGGCACACTGTCGAGATTCATGCCTTAAACCCCATTCACTGGCAGTAGATTATATTGCCAGATTGACACCTTAGACAATGTGACTACCAATGAAGTAAAAAATTAAAAACTAAATATTATGGTTGATATAAAACTTAAAATGTAAACACTATGAATTTTTTTACTAGGCCAATGAGATGGTTGCCAAAATTACTAATTCGCTTTTCAATTTTTAATAAAGTATATTTCATTAACTACTAATGATAACAATTTATAATACTACATTTTTATAAGTGAACTGTACTTGATTAAAAGAATTGAGAACATGACTTCACTTCAAAATTCTCGGTTGGTTTTGTTTTGTTTGAGTAGAGAAGTAAAATATATTAATATTCAACATAAAGGAGCTTATAAATTTGTCTAAATGAATGTCTAAATATGAATTAAATGTTTGATCATACTGTTTTATCATATTATGTTATACATTAATAGATCAACATCTTAATCTGGTGTTTTATTTAACAGATATTAACTAAATTTAAAACTATTTATAGCCCTGTTAAAGGATTTGCTGTCAATATTTGCAACTGTTAGTTAAATTATTCACAAGCCGGTGTTTCAACATATTAAGTTACCAGTTGCAATGGTCCTTACATTTGAGGTTTGAGATGCCAGCATCTTTAACCTTTAAATCTGAGCCTTTTGGTCCATATGTCTATGCAGTTGAACCACTTGCTTCATATGGTGCTACAGTTGAACCACTTGCTCCATGTGTTTATACAGTTGAACCAGTTGCTATAGTTAAACCTCTTACTCCATATGTTGTTACAAATATATTAAATATTGCTACAGTTTATATATTTAGCTGAATTGGCTACATTTTTATTTCCTATTTTCAATAGCTGTAACTTTTGAATCAATATTGCATTTTTCATGTACATTAGCATATTCCTACTATTAATTAATGTTCAATTTTATTTTTTTGTCTTTGAATAATCAATTATTCCACTGCCTATATCCCAATAAGAACTTATCCGTTATTCCTTTCTGAACCTCTTGTTTGCCCTATCACTACCCACACCCTCCAAATACACACCGAGATAAGAATCAAACTCACAATTTCCACTGCCCTCATTACCTCCACTGCCCTCACTCCCTCCACTGCCCTCACTCTCTTCACTTCCTTCACGCTTTTCACTGCCCTCACCCTTTACACCTCCCTTACTCTCTTCACTGCCTTCACCGTTTTCACTGCTCTCACTCTCTACACTGCCCTCACTCTTTCCACTGCCCTCACTCTCTCCACTGCCCTCACCCTCTCCACTCCACTCATCCTCTCCATTGCCATCACCCCCTCCACTTCCATGACTCTCTCCCCTGCCCTCACTCTCTACACTGCCCTCACTCTCTACACTGCCCTCACTCTTTCCACTGCCCTCACTCTCTCCACTGCCCTCACTCTCTCCACTGCCCTCACTCTCTCCACTGCCCTCACTCTCTCCACTGCCCTCACTCTCTCCAATATCCTCAATATCTCCACTGCCCTCAGCCTCTATATTGCCCTCCATCCCTCCACTGCCCTCATTCTCTTTACTATCCCCACCTTCTCCACTGATCTCAATCTCTCCAATTCCCTCACCTTCTCTTAGCCCCTCACCCTCTCCTGGTATCTCACCCTTATCTGTTGACTTCCTTCCTCCTGGTAGCTCATCTTCATGTCTTGCTTCATTTTCTTTTGTGGTCTGACGCTCTCCTGGTGCCTCAACTTCGTCTGCGGTCTCACCCTTGTTTAATGTTTCACCTTCTACTTTCTCACCCTCTCCTGGTACTTCACCCTTGTTTGTTGTTTCACCCTCTACTGGTGTACCAGACTTCTCACCTAAATAAATATTATCACAATTCTCGCCTTCACATGTTATATCATACTGATTAACACACTCACCCTCTCCTGGTACCTCACCTTCTTGTGTTGTGTGACCCTCTCTTGGTGCCTCACCCTCTGCTGTTGTTTGACCATTCCCTGGTACCTCAACTTGTTGTGTGCTCTCACCCTTTCCTAATTCCTCACTTTCTCCTGGTACCTCACCATCTTCTGTTGTATCACCCTCCACTGGTACCTCAGTCTCTTTTGTTTTATCACCTTCTTCTTTTTTCTCACCCTTTACTGGCATCTCACCTACTCTTGGTACCTCAGTATCTTCTGTTGTCTCACCTTTTTTTGTTGTCTCACCCTTTCTTGACACCTTACCCTCTTCTGTTGTCTCACCCTTTCTTGACACCTTACCCTCTTCTGTTGTCTCACCCTATTCTTGACACCTTACCCTCTTCTATTGTCTCACCCTTTCCTGACACCTTACCCTCTTCTGTTGCCTCACCCTTTCTTGACACCTTACCCTCTTCTGTTGCCTCACCCTTTCCTGACACCTTACCCTCTTCTGTTGCCTCACCCTTACTTGACCCCTTACCCTCTTCTATTGTCTCACCCTTTCCTGACATCTTACCCTCTTCCATTGTCTCACCCTTTCCTGACACCTTACCTTCTTCCGTTGTCTCACCCTTTCTTGACACCTTACCCTCTTCCGTTGTCTCACCCTTTCTTGACACCTTACCCTCTTCCGTTGTCTCACCCTTTCCTGACACCTCACCCTCTTCTGTTGTCTCACCCTTTCCTGACACCTCACCCTCTCCTGACACTTCACCCTCTCCTGACACTTCACCCTCTCCTGACACTTCACCCTCTTCGGTTGTCTTATTCTTTACTGGCACCTCACCCTCTTCTGTTATATCACCCTCTCCTGACACTTCACCCTCTTCGGTTGTCTTATTCTTTACTGGCACCTCACCTTGTTCCTTTGTATCACCCTTTATTGGCACCTCACTTTTTCCTGACACCTCACCCTTTCCTGGTGTTTTAATCGTTTTACTTAAATCAATACAATCACAGACTTCTCCTTCACATGTTATATCAAACTGATCAACACACTCACCCTCTCCTGGTGTTTCATCTTCTCCTGGTTCCTCACCTTCTGCTGGTGTCTCATCTTCTCTCGGCACCACACCTCCTGGTTCCTCACTCTCTGCTGGTGTCTCATCTTCTCTCGGCACCACACCTCCTGGTTCCTCACCTTCTGTTGATGTATCACCATCTCTTAGCAATACATCCTCTCGTAGTTCCTCACTCTCTCCTGGTGTCTGAGCTTTTCTTAGCACTACATCCTCTCCTAGTTCCTCACATTCTCCCTTAGAGGCATTACGTGCCTGAATGATCTCATGTGTTTTTTTTTTCTCATTTACCCAACCTAATCCTAATAGCCAAAATTCAATTCCTTTTTTATTCTTTACTTTGACCTCCTCAAAATAATGCCCTCTACACGTGATCTTGCCCGGGTCATTTCTGAAAGAATAATTTTTACCACCACTTCTGGTTCCTTTATGTTTATTGGGAACTATTATTTTGGTATTATCTTTATATAGTATTACTCTACTTATGCGATAAAACTTATTTTTTAAAGGTTGTTTGTTAAACTTTCTAGAAGACACTTTTGAAAAATTAATCAATTCCATAGAATTTGAATTTTCTCTGTGATTTACATTTTCATGATAATTTCTTTGAATTCTTCCTTCTTCCTGAATTTTTAGTCTTCTTCCTTCTTCCTGAATTTTTTGTCTTCTGTTTGTTATCACCTTTGGTGTATGCCTCCTTGCTTGCATTTTCTTCTTTGTATTTGTCCTGGTTATAACTGGTTTTCTTGTATCTCTCTTGGTTCTTAACTTTGTTGGAATGTTTACTTTTGGACTAAGATACTTTTCATAATGTGGTCTCACATGAGAGGTAACAGATTTATTTTTACTTGAATAACCAAGAATAGATGATATCTGTAGATCTAGGAATGAAACTAAATTATATTTTGCTCTTCTTTCTCTTTCATTTTTGTAAGCCATATTTATTTGTGATTTGAAAAATGTATTATCTTTGAAATCAAATGGTATCAAACGTGAAGTCTCATTATAAGAGTCCTTGTGTGAATAGAGACTAAATTTTAATCCATGAGGAAGATTATCGCTTTGCTTATAACTTCGGTTAGTAGAGACGTGTTTCTTTACATTATTTGCTGTATCAACTTTACTAAGGTAAACCATGGGAATTCTATTTTTTACATTCATTTCCTTAAAAGAGGTTAATGGACTTATTTCAGGACTATATAGACTGGATTTGGTTGATATTTTTTGTTTTGATATTCCGCTGTCAAACTCTGGATCAAGGCCACTAATTTTGGTTTCTAGTGTGTTTCTCATAGATTTAAAACCATTTCTTTCATGCTTATTGAAATTTAGTACTGTTGTAATATTGTTTTCTATATTCAAATTATGATCATAATGAATTGCAACCACATATTTATTTTCTTGTTGAGTGCTATGATTTTTAAATTGATAATGATCATTTACTTTATTTGTTTTTTCTTCTGTCAGCGGCCCTAATTGTCTGTGATTTCTTTTGAAAAAGTATTTCAATAAGAAAGAATTACTGGAATATTTTGTCTTAGATTCTTGGACATCCTCATTTTGAGAGTTTTTCACTTTATAACCTTGAGGTGAAACATAATTCATACTTCTTACTTCTTTATTGAATGCTGAAACATAAACACAAAATAGTCATATATTATATTTACAGGAGTTTTTCCCCTAATAATCTATTTATAGATAAAATAAGCCCTTTCTTGAACAATAATTTAAAATTGGGCACTCAAAGATTTTTATACAATTCTTAAATTAAAAAACTAAAACTTTAACTCTATATGGAAGTGGATGCAAATGAATCTCGAAACTTTTGCATTTTCTTACAGCAAAACACTTTTTGGCCAAAATAAATAAAATGTGGCTTTAGTAGAACTTTGAGTTTAAATGTCTATACATAGTAATATTAAGGTTTTGAATAACTTTTGTGTAGTGGGTTATAGTGGCATTTGATGAGATACATTTTAAATAAAAATAAAAGTCCAAATCTTATTCCATGATTTGCATGTTATGTATTAAAGAACTGTTGTATTTGTCTAAAACTAAACAAATATATTCCTGGAGCATTAATATATTTATTTGGAGCATAAAAGCTGTTTGTTTAAAAAACCTACACATACTTTAACTCATACAAGCTCAAATGAATGAAAGTTAAAACATATTCATAGTTTAAAAATCTCTTTCTTGCATTGGTGCACATCAATTATTTAAAAAGATAATCCTGCTGATAGTTTAAAAATATGTTTCTGTGGGCGAAGGGAAAATCCACTTGAGGTAAAAGTTAAACTGGGCCCAAAAAATAAAATAAAGGGCATGTCATTTGAACATGGTCAGGAAATTTCTAGTCATCCCTCCAGAGGTAACTCTTATGGAGATTAGTTCAATAATTAATTTATAGTATATTGCAACCAGTGGCGTGCGGTGACTTTTCTCAAAGAGGACTAGGTTCGAAAACACCTTTCATTATGGGGCTAAAGAGTCTACCTTTCATTATTACTTGCTACTTTTCTTCAAAAGTGAGGGCTCCAAACGAAACTGCGAATAATCGGTCGAGAGCACAGCATTGAGAAAGGTGATCGGCACTGCTACATCCCACTGAACTACCTTCACTAACCTTGCTACTTGTCTCAGGACCCTTCCCCAAGCTTTGTTGTGAGGTAACAGTTTCCATATCCAAGTCCCCTTCAATATTTCACACTTTCAAACCCTGTCAAACTAAATTGACAATCAAACACTTTAACACTTCTCAAGATCTCTTTCATTCGCGGGAACAATTACAAAAGCTTAACAACCACAACACTATCACTTATAAGAAGCAAACAAATATTACATTTACTTGAGACAGAACGCCAAGCGTTAGCATATATCTTACTATACAGACAGACTAGGGTGTCTTTAACTGGTCCTCTCCCCTAGGAGAGCCGATAAGACTCGAGCGCTTCTGATGCTAGGTCGGAGAGGGGAAAGGGGCCGCGCAAATAGCTAGAATATCGTTGAGTATTGTGACGCAAATTGAGACTCAGATTTTATTTGATGCTTTTATTTCCTGTTAAAATTCAACTCAAAGTAAATAAATTAAAAATGTCTGGGGACTAGCCTAGTCCTACTAGTCCATTGACGGCACGCCACTGATTGCAACTTTTTTAATGACATTTTGGTAGTTGAATATTATGATAGAACTTTATCCTCCATACCCATGACATAAAATTCCCTTATTATGACATCATTGAGAAATGAGAATACTGAGAAATAACAATTATTGTTAACATTCCTCATGGTCTTAGTTTGAGAGGTTATGTAATATTATTTTCTGGCAGTATCTTGAATGTGTCATGAATAGTTGTTTTAATGAAATGAAATAATAATTACAAGGAAAGGAATGCTTATACCTTCAAATCATTGAATATCAAATATCCTTAAAGATCTGAGAAAATATAAAATTTCAAGATTCCATTTTTTATATTTATTATCAAATATGAATCATAATTTGTTCTAGAGCATAATGCTTACTAATGGCTCAGGCCAACAAAGGAGCAATTTAACAACCAGACCCCAGACCGTTAATATAACACTTCTGAATGTATAAATATAGAAAGCATTATAACAACAAATGTTAACCTCTAGTTACTATTTTTATTTTCTGTAGCAACTGGTCTGTTTAAATTGTGACTACCTTGTTCTGTGGTAGTGAGACTGCCTTCACACTAAACTACCGCCATATGTTTGAGAAGGTTATCGCCACATTCTCTTAAAATAAAATGTACCTAAGGAAGGACTAGAATTAAAACACAAACTTTGATTTTGTGTCAGATTGAAATAATTCACTATATTTATGGTGCCAGGTGATAAATGAAATTATCTTTAATGTCTTTAGATTATAAATAAATATTAAAGGTATTACATGTTTTGGGTCAAAATCATATCTTACTTGTTGAAACAAGAACCAACACTGTATTCGCGTCAGAAAAGCTAGTTTTTCTTTAAATTAACTATTTTTTTCCTTTTATTATTTATTTTAATTAAAATAAAAAGTTTCACTGTCTACATTTTGATTTAAATCATGTTAATAATGTAATAATGACTTTTTATAGTAAGTTTTCATTTAGTTGGGGTGATTGGGTCGACCACCAAATCTAAAACCTATCTGCGTTTACTGATTCCCCCCCACCCCCTCATGCAAAAGAAGGCGCATTTTCTTTTAGTTATCCTTGTATTCTCAAGCTCATCAAACTAAACTGTGTTTTATGCCTATTCATAAATAAGAACTAAATGATATATTTTAGTTATTTTAACTGTGCAGTGTCCTCAAATACTATTTACTCTTGACCGTGTGGACTATTTTATTTGTTTGGCTAAATAGTATTAACATATCCTAGCAGCTCAGTAAAACAACAGAGGATTATCACCAGCTTTCCAAAATGGAACACACATTCTCTCACTTGATTAGAGAACTATAATAATAGAAACATAGACAAAGTAAACAATGTTACAAATTGTGTTTAATACAGTAGGATTTGAATAATTTTACATGGGTTAGTTATAAAAAGGGGATATTTCTAACTCACCTAGATTGCCTATGACCTTCCTATTTTATTAATGATTTAAAATGACATTTAATTCAAATTAGAGCAGGAAATATTTTGATAATTTGAAGCCTATTTATTGTACATTTTTTCGAGTTTCTATGCATTTCGAACCTAAACTAACTTGACGATCTATATTAAAACACCTCATATGCCAAGAATATATAGTAAAGCATACAAAAAGAGAAAGTGGGGAATTCTGCATCAGTGCCGAGTGGGTATCCTTGAATAGTGGATGTGTACGTTCTTATGCTTGGCTTGATTGCTTCTGCGTGACATTGTAATCACAAGATGCCCAATATGGAAGGGGTAAGCTTTCATGTTGCGCATCCTCGATCTAGCACTTTTGTACCTTAGTGTTATCTGGCAAGTGTACATTGCGAGAATTTTACAATGTCCAAGTGCATAACGAAGACAAGTTTAACCTTAGCCAAAACAGTTGCAGTAATTAAAGAAGTGGAAAAGGAAGTGAAAAAGAAGCGTGCTATCGCAAAGGAATAGGGAATTCAGTCAAACACTATTGACTTACCTTAAAAATAAATAAATGAAGAGTTGGAATGTGCAAAATAGAGGAATGAGAAAATCTGTTAGAGGCGCTGACTATCCTGATGTTGACGAGTCTTTTGACAATCACACAACCATCATATTATTTTAAGTGTCCCAACAATTCGAGCCAAGGTGGAAAAACTTGCAGAAAAAATGGGAGATGAACATTTTAAGGCAAGTTCTGGTTGGTTTGTGAGGTTCAAGGCTAGATATGACCTTTCTTTTAAAAAACGTTTGTGGCGGAAATGCAGGCGAAGACAAGTTTAACCTTGGTCAAAACAGTTGCAGTAATTAGAGAAGTAGTAAAGGAAGTGAAAAAGAAGCGTGCTATCGCAAAGGAATATGGAATTCAGCCAAACACTATTGACTTACCTTAAAAAAAAAATCACACTACCATCATATTATTTTAAGTATCCCAACAATTCGAGCCAAGGTGGAAAAATTTGCAGAAAAAATGGGAGATGAACATTTTAAGGCAAGTTCTTGTTGGTTTGTGAGGTTCAAGGATAGATATGACCTTTCTTTTAAAAATGTTTGTGGTGAAAGTGCAGTTGTAGATATATAAATGGCTAACAAATGGTTCAGTGGATTGTCATACGTCATCACTGGCTATGTGCCGAGATATATATTTTTAGCTTGTGGTAACTGGTATTTTTTTCAAGTGTTTGTCCAACAAAACATTGACATTTTAAAGAGACCGGTGCAGTGGGGGAAAATACAGCAAATAAAGAGTGACAGCTTTAGGGGAGGCAAATGAAATGTTTGAAAAATGGCTTATAGCACCGGACAAAAAAACTTTACAAAGCCAACAGAAAGATTCTGCTCTTCATTGATAACTGTACAGCTCACAACAAGATTATTTCACTGATATGTATTAAAATTGTCTACTGTACTGAATATGACATCAGTGGTACAGTCGATGGACCAAGGAGTGATACAAAACCTCAAACAATTATACCGCCCTAAAGTTATTTTAAAAATTTTGAACAATATCTTGTCAAAATTAGCCAGAAAAATTGATCTTATGGATTCTGCTGGCATGTTAATAAAGCATGGAAACAAATTACTCCACAGACTGCTTTCATAAGGCTGGTTTCAATCCTAAAACCACACAGATATTGGAAGTTGAAATTGACGATGCACCTGAACAGCTTGCATTTCCAGAATGGTGGGGGGAGCTAGCAGCCAATATGAACTACGACGACTACCTAACAAGTAACAATGGACAACAATGTTGCCATGTGTGGAACCCTGACAGATGGGGATATTCTAGAAGAAGTAAAGAACAAAAATATCCAAGAATCCTCTGATGAAGAATACAATACAGACATCCAAATAGAAGAACCAGTACTATTGATTTCTGAAGCACTTATAATGATGGAAAACCTGAGGAGATTCATTTAAATCCAACCCGGTGTAAAAAACATTATTTTTAATGAAATCAGTGAACGTGAAAATTTTAATTTATTGTGTCATGATAAGCAAATTACAACCAATCAAGCAAACTAATTTTATCAAATGTAATGTCAACAACTGACTTAAGTCACAATTTTTATATGTTTTTCCCCCAAAGTTTTTATATTTTGTGTTTAAATTTTTCTTGTTTTTCATGTATGTATAGATTGTGTATGTGTTTTGTATAGCATATAAATTATAAAATGTGTGTGATTATACAGTCAACTATCGATTTTACGACCTTTCACGGTTCCCTGGAAAAGGGTCGTTATTTCTAAGGGGTCGTTATTGGAATTTTAACCGATTTGTTCCACTCCCAACCCTCATACGCAAAAATGGCATTTTTTAAACAAAACATGGAAAAACTACTTATTTCTTAATAAAGTCCACTATGGAGGCCTGCTTCTTTTTAGCGCCAGTTTCTCGACTAAGTCTTTCACATTATAAAACTGGAACCACAACTCTTCGCTAGCTCCCTGTCGTTTAAGTGCTCTTGAGTAGACGTCCCCGGCTTTCAGAACATCTTTCGTTGTGGGGATGTCTTCAGGCTCTTCTTCCATTTCTTCCTCCCCCTCTTTATCGCTGGATTCCTGCTGCTCCCTGATTATATCGGCGTTGTAGAGGGTGCCCCAAACTGTGATGTCATCGTCTGCTGCTATGTACTCCTCATAGGTGGGGTCTGAGGCTAATCTCTGCCACGTTTCCTCGTCGCACGGCCGAGTGAAAGTCAGCGGGGCAGACGAAGGTGCTGTTGATGAGCCAGGCTGCGGTTCTGTGTAGGGGCCTGGTTTAGAATTGGCGTCCACTGGCGGTGGGTCGTCTGGGTCTTCGGCGCTGGCAGCGGTGGGAAACACATAGACTCCAGTCTCTTCGTTGACTGGTAGGACAAAGTAGGCGTGTCGGAAGCAGTTGGTGATCACCGCTGGTCTCACGGCCCTCCAACTGGCGACGATTCTCTTCATGGCCCTGAACACGTCCCACTTTTTGACATCATTTCCCATGTCGAGATTCCACACCATACTCCGTACAAGCATCTCGCAGAACTTCACCTTCATTTAATGGATTATCTCCCGGTCCAGGGGCTGAAGCATGCTGGTGGTGTTCTTTGGCAGAAACACCAGCTCGGTGTTCCTGAGTTTGTCGAGAGCAGGATGTGTGGTGCAATTGTCGACGAAGAGTACGACTTTTCTATTTGCGGCGTCCATCGTCGAATCGAAGCCTTGAAGCTACCTCGTGAACAACCCCGAGGTCATCAATGCCTTCTTATTAAAATCATAGTCACAAGGCAGGATGTTGCCCTTGAAACCACGGGGTTTCTTGAACTTCCTGATCATGAGGGGCTTCATCTTATCGCTGCCGTCCACGTTGCAGCACAGAAGGACGGTGAGGCACTCCTTGCTCCTCTTCGCACCCTTACATTCATCCCCTTTTACAGCAAGAGTGTGATCTAACATGATCTTGTGGAACATCCCCAGCTCATCAGCGTTGTATACGTATTGAGGCTGATAGCGCCTAAGGATGTTTTGGAGTGAGGGCATCCACTCCCTCACCGGTGTTGAGTCGACCGATGTGCTTTCACCGACGGCCTTGTGGCTGGATATGCTGTGATGTACTTTGAAACGCTCTAGCCACCCACTTGAACACTTAGTTTTCTATACCCAACCTCATAGAAAATTCATCGGCCTTCCTCTGCATCATCGGTCCGTTTATAGGCACGTTTTTCACTCTATGCTGGCTGAATCACTCCAGCATATCTTGATCCAGATTCATGTGCGTCACACCCTTAAAATTTTTGGCCTTTAGATTGTGGCCTTCCTTCTGCACTGCATTCACAATTTCTTCTCTTGTTTTGAGAATCGTGAAAAGTGTCGACTTTGGGACGCCATGCTGCCGCGCAATCTTCATCTTTGTAATCTTCTTCTCATCCACTTCCTGGTTGATCTCGTACTTCTTCATGAGCATCAAGAATGTCCTCTTTCCACTCATTTCGTCGAAATTATAAGTTCATATTAAATAAAAAAACTAGTGTGGGTCTTCAAAAATCGTTCATCAAATCAAACCAAATTGAGAATCTAAATAACAATGGCAAAAACAAGCCTGCCACATGATGTAGCGACAGTCATGCTCGGGGAAATATTGTCTTGCTTGTGGTAGGGGGTGGACAGAGTCAAGTGCTATTGGCTGGCACTGACGGGGTGGTGTCTATTTTTATACCTGACCTACTCCAGTTACTAGTAATACAGCATCACAAAAATAATCGCAGCCCAGCGACCTAAATAATCGCAACAAACACATTTTACGACCAATTTCCTTAAAATTGTCGGCCTTTTTTTCCACATTTTTCACGGTTCCCCAAAAAAGGGTCGTTACTTCTAGAGGGACGTTATTCCCGGGGTCGTAGAATCAAGATTTGACTGTATGTAACAAATTTTAAGATAGTTGATTTATTTTGTACCAGTAGGCCTACTAGCTGCCTAGATATTCATAAAAATGGTTATTCCAATTTTTCTAGATATACCTTGGACATCAAATTAAGTAAGTTCCACTTTATTATAATTTCTTAAATTGACTAATGGGAGAGCTTTTATTTGTTTGATTTCAAAACTTTAATTGATTCTGCTATCAGGATGATATACTTTTGAATGTACTTCCTTTCAACCATAACTTCAACTACCAGACAATATTTACAAAACTTTATATTACTATAATTTCTCACTCAACATTGATGCCTTGCAAGTTAAGGGCTTGGTAATTTTTGAAGGCTGTTAGTATAGTCAATAACATATATTGTTCATGCACCCTTGATTTGAACATCATATTTAAATGCCAAGTGTTTGTTTTGAAGTTCATGCTCTAAGGCAAAGCTAGTTGTTGAAATGCAGTTGCCATTTAAAAGAGTCCCTGTTTTTGTCAACATAACAATACTAGCACAAGGCAATCACATATTAGGATGTGTTTGCTTAGGAAATAAACCATCAATGGCCAATCACAATATTGTAATGAATATTGAGATACAAAAGAACCATTTACTCAAGTCTCAATGTAAATGAGGTAGCTCATAAGGTATCAAATAAAAGTGATAAGTTAGTTTTACAAATAATCAATAAGTTAGATTAACTAATCAATATAAATACACAGATAAAGAAAACCTGTTTACGTTGCTCATTTCACAATCCTCCTGAATAGTTTATATATAATTAAACATGGACTGAGGGATTGAGTGGTTCCTATCAATTTTATTAAAGTGGCAAGCATTCTCTCTTTGTGCATGGGGCAGCAATATTGAGTGTGAACTATTTTCCTCTTTTAATTTTAAAACACTATACTGTGTCTGTCTCTCTCACTTGTTACTCTCTCTCTCTCTCGTTCTTGTACCTTCTTCCTCATATAAAATTACAAAGTTACACTAATGCGGTGTTAGTGTCCATTGCTAACACTACTAACAGTTGAAAATTACTTAAGACATGAGACGGTCAATTCATTCAATAGATGTATTTATATATGAAAATACTTTCTAGAAGATCACACCTCATCAATGCATTGATTTTAATTGCTATGTATGTGTGTATTAAATAGTTAAGTCTGTTCCTTACCTAAATAACCTTTATAATAAAACAAACCAATGAACATAAGAACAAAAAAGAACAAATCCAACACTGGCCCAAGCTGGCAGATTACGTAGAATGTTTAGTTTTGATAAAGGTTGTTTCTCCCCTTTCGGCAAACCAAATTTATAATTCTTCATCTCTTCTTTGAAGTCATGCTACTGTCTCAAGAGTCATGCCACTATATGATTGGCTGGTATGAATCGACCTTGAAAAACAAAGTTAATAAGATAACACATTCACTGGGTTTTTTTAAAAACAATATTTTGTTCAATAGTAGTTTGTGTTAGCATTAAGTAGCTCTGTTACAGGTAACCTCACCCAGGTTAATGTTTTTTTAGGAATATAACAATAAAAATATGAACTATTATAGTAGAGAGAATTAGGAGAAAAAAAGCTCAACTCCAATAATAAAAAAAATTTCTTGACGCATTGCGAGTAAATTAAACATTAAATTTATATTTGAGACCTTTAGACAATAAACAGAGTGCATAATATTCTATTTTAGTAAAATTTTCACACTCGAATAATCACAATTATATACGATATGGTTATTCATTTAAGAATTTGTGTAAAAATTAGCTGAGTTACCAAATATAATTTTGTAAACAATTTAAATAAAATGAGTTTTGGCTTAGATGCTCCAAATTACTTTTAAAATACCACATATTATTAATTAACTTCACTTTTTAACGATTTAAATCTCATTTTCGGTAATAACTTAGAGTTGAATTAACTATTTCACCCACTTTGGCAGACGACTGGTTTGAGGCATTAATGTCACTATATAGGGTCTACTAGAATTCCGAGGACTGGAAGATCAGTGTTTGAATCCCAGTTGGATGAACAAAGGGTGGTATTTAAATGTTTTTTAACTCTCCCCCACACAAGTGTGATTACACTTCCTCTAAATATAACCTTCCACATCCCTAGCACACTAAGCTTATTTGGTACATTTAAGTATAACCCGAACGAACGGTTAATAAGGCACTGTGATAAAAACATGTTGTTTCCTTCCTAAACTCATGATTGGTAAGTAAAAGTTGTTTCCTTCCTAAACTCATGATTGGCAAGTACAAAAATGTGTAGAAAGATAGTTTGTTTCATTGTTTTACAGCAGGGATTAAAAAACCTTGGCTTGCAAGACAATATTTTGAGGCTGCTAAGGCTAAGAAAATAAATCAATACCAAAATTGATAGTTTAAATTTAGTTAGTTTAGATAATGTTGTTTTTAGATGTTACTAATCTACTCTAGCAATTGCCATGGTTTTAACAAACCAGAAACTATAAATACCAAGTCTGTACCATAGTCGTACATAACACAGGTGAACACTTCTCGATAAGTGACAGTAGTTGATGTATACAATTCCTATGGATCTTCAGTAAGTCCCTTATAATACCCAAATTTGTTTCATTTTGCTGGCCAAACAGCCTTAATACAATATTGTTATTATTTCATTTAGGAGTTAGCTCATTCTTGTTCAAGTGCCTCAACAGTCTGATTGATATAGTTCTCAGAATTGGATGCAATGACATCCAGAACACTTTATGCATTAATGATTATTGATGTGTTTGAACATGTTATGCCTGTTAATGGGGAAAGTAATCTTAGCTAAAAATAAATTAAATCCAGTCTTTGTTAAAAAATATTAAAGTTGATATCAAATGTGAATGGACTGTTTGGTTCTTCATGAACACTCAAAATAAAATTGAAATAATAGTTCATTTACTGTGAAGTTTGTTCTTATGAACACTTAGTATCATGCTATTGTTTTTGATAAATTAATTACAAAATTTACCTATGTGATAGATGATTTAATGTTTATCCTACTTTCTTACTTACTCTATGATATTAGGAACTCGAAAGTTTTTTGCTGGACTGACAATATTATGCCGCATATCCCTATCTTGAGCTAGTTTCATTCAGTTCACCTCATTACACGCTATCCCTATCTTGAGCTTGTTTTATCCAGTCCACCTCATTACACCCTATTCCTATCTTAAGCTAGCTCCATCTAGTTCACCTCATTACAACCTATTCCTATCTTGAGCTTGTTCTCTCCAGTCCACCTTATTACACCCTATCCCTATCTTGAGCTAGCTCCATCTAGTCCACCTCATTACACCCTATTCCTATCTTAAGCTAACTCCATCTAGTTCACCTCATTACACCCTATCCCTATCTTGAGCTAGCTCCATCTAGTCCACCTCATTACACCCTATTCCTATCTTAAAGCTAGCTCCATCTAGTTCACCTCATTACACCCTATCCCTATCTTGAGCTAGCTCCATCTAGTCCACCTCATTACACCCTATTCCTATCTTAAGCTAGCTCCATCTAGTTCACCTCATTACACCCTATTCCTATCTTAAGCTAGCTCCATCTAGTTCACCTCATTACACCCTATCCCTATCTTGAGCTAGCTCCATCTAGTTCACCTCATTACACCCTATTCCTATCTTAAGCTAGCTCCATCTAGTTCACCTCATTACACCCTATCCCTATCTTGAGCTAGCTCCATCTAGTCCACCTCATTACACCCTATCCCTATCTTTAGCTTGTTCTATCCAGTACACCTCATTACTCCCTATCCCTATCTTGAGCTTGTTCTATTCAGTCCACCTCATGAAACCCTATTGCTTTTCTATACATGCAGGATGTTCACCCTTCACACCTATCTAGTAAGTCAAGCTTTGACCTGAGTGAAGAGGGTGGAGTGAACAATTTTTAGAAAGGTTTAACTCTTTCAGTGGAAAATGCGCTAATTTGTTTCAAACCAGTCAATAGCAGGCAGTTGGAAACATAAGCTTTTAGTTTACCTGAACGACTCGTTCTAGTGGATCGTGTTGCGTGTGTGCGTTTTATCGGTACCTATCAAGAAAAATTGTCATTATGATTATTTCGATTTCTTTGTTATGATAATATTAACTATGTAGTTTTTGCTATAATTTTATTCTTAATAATCTCGGATCCGGATTGTGAGGTTTTTGTTTTCTTTATGCTGTTTATAGTAATTGTGATAATTCATCCAGCTCTTACATGTTGTGACTAATTATTATTTTTGCTATTAATGTGATTTGGTTGCTAGTATCGGTATTATAATGTCAAAACGAAAAGGACAGAGATATTATTTTTCTTTTTTTTTCAACAAAAAATGGCCAACTCCCACAGGAAATGAAATTGTGAATGTGAAGGAAAACAGCGCATCATGAACTTGATTTGTGAATCACCCTCAAACAGTAAATCTAGTTCAAATCTTAAAATATGTATAGAAAGCTTTGGTCTATATACATTTGATATTGGCATCTTTGTAAGTTCTGAAACAATATCTATATCGTATTCTAGTAGATTCATGGACTCCACCACTAATTTATGAGTTATGTAGTGTTGTGCAGTCAGGAAGTTCAAGATATTTTCAGATCGTGGCTAGACAAGTTTGTTTGGCTGACGTATGGAGGGGTGCCGAAGCTTACTTCAAAGCATGTGTACTTTTTGGATCAAAGGAAGGAGGTAGGGATAGAATATCTCTTGGAAGCTCTGTACTAGCTCCAGTTCAAATTACAAAAAGGGAATAGAAATGATTCATGCCCATACCTTCAATGACTATCATAAAACATCAATCAAAAGATATTCTGAATTTAAGAAAACATTTGAAAACATGACACAATCAGTTGAAGTCTGATTAAACTGTGAAGTTAAGAAAATCAAGCACGTTTAATACCTATTTTTTTTTAGCACCGTGTCTTACTACCCGTTCGGGTTATACGCTTAAGTACTAATTAGGCTAATGGATTAGGAACTAGGAAGGCTGAATGTATAGAAAGTGAACCCGCATTTGCGTGGAGGGAGAGTGGAAAACCATTTAGGAAAAACCACCCCCAGTTCACCCGACCGAGATTCGAACCTCGATCTCCCCGTCCTCGGCAGTAGAGCTCAAAACGACTAGCGCATTAGCCAACTATGCCACCGAGGCGGGTTTAATACCTATAGTAAAGACAGTTATACTCTGTGGTCGACAAAATTTTCCCTTAAGAGGTCATTGTGATGACAGAGAGCTTTTTTAGAAAATAAGGGAAACTTCAGATCTCTTTTGAGGTTTTGTATTGATGCTGATGATACTGATTTAAAGATTCACCTGAAAACAGCACCTAAACATGTAACATATATTAATAAAACCACTCAAAATGCGTTTATTGAAGCGTGTGGAGAATTTATCCTTAGTAAAATAGTTAATTCCATTAAGACAGGGCAATTTTTTTTTCGGTACTAGCAGATGAAACAACAGATGTTGGAACAGATAAACAAATGAGTCTCTTAGATTTCTGGACATACTTTCATGTAAAGTTTGAGAGAAATTCTTAGAATATGTGGAAACAGATCTAAGTTGTGAAGTTCTTACAAACTTACTTCTTGAAAAAATTAAATAATCTGGGACTTAAAATTCAGAACATGCGTGGTCAAAGGCATGATTTTGGATCTAACGTGTCTGGTAAAATCAAAGTTGTGCAAGCTAGTATTAGGGAAAAGCAGCTTCTTGCTATATATATATATATGCACTGTGCTTCTCATAAACTAAATTTCTAAAGCATGTTCTTTACAAAGTGTAAGGAATGCTATCACTGTGGTCAATGCTGTAACAAAAGAAGCAAGAGTAGTAGAACAATTTTAATGGAAGTCAAAATACATGGATATTATCCTAAATAAACAAGACGCTAAATTAAAACGCTTCGTGAGATGCGCTGGGTGGAACAACATGACACTTTTTACAGTTTTTACATATTTTTGATGCATTTGTATGTTTTTACAAGTATTTGAATAGCACTTTTCCTCACCCTAGTGCTCAAATTTGTATAGTTGTATATTGTTTCATTTATCTTCAGCCTAACAGTCACGTTGTATCTTGAGCTTCAAAACCCTTTGTTAGACCTCAAGCAGTGCTATAACATGGTAGAAAATGTTTTGGACAGACTCAGAGTATAGTAATATCGTAATACTCCTTCGAGATACACAGAAATCTACAGTGAGTGAATCAGTGAATTTGGCTGAAAAAGATGAAGTTGAGATCTCTATGCCAAGATATATCCAGAGGCATAATCATAGGTCCAATGTTATTGCATCAAGTCCTAATGAATATTATAGATTCACTACCATTTGTAGACCATCAAATTTCAGAATTATCAACTAAATTTTTAACATCTGACCAGATTAATTTTATCAAATTATAAGGTTTAATTCCAGCATATGCCAACCAAGACTATGAACTTTTATTAAAAGCAGCTCAAACATATGTTAACAACCTTCCTGGGACTCTTGTCAGAACTTCGTGGGGAGATTGACTTGTGGCAACAATGCTGGAAAAATAAATCTAAGGCAGTGTGTCCATCTAGTGCGGTTGAAAGCTTGTTACATGCTTCAGACGGATTTTACCCAAACATTTAAGTTCTTCACATTTTATCTGTTCTTCCCGTGACTACTTGCCGTAGTGAGAAATCATTTTCAACATCAAGGAGATTATAAACATACCTAAGATCAAATATGAATGAGGATCAATTACATGGTTTAGCAATATAAATGTGCATTGAAGTGTACAAGTTCTTCCTGATGAAATATTGGAAAAAGTTGCTCACAAGAATAACAGAATAATGAAACTATTGCCTTTATAAAATATGAGGCGAGTTTGGCCGATTATGTTTTGTATTTGTTAGATAGTTATCTATTTATTAATATTGTTACACAATAACTACCTACCTACTAGGGACTTACATTATATAATTTTTGTCGTTTTCTAAAGTTTATTCAATTGTTATGCTGAGAGCACAATAAAAATAAAATAAAGATATATTTTTTAACTTTGTAAATTATTAATTTAATTATATTATTATATAGTGAATATATGAGATAAAATAATGATATTATAGTAACTTTGATTTTTGATCATAAGTGATCTAAGCTATTATAAACAGTAATATATCTACATTGTTGAGTGTGCATGTGAGTTATGACCCTCCTATTAAAATGATTTGGTACTTTTCTTATCTAATTTTATAAAACTATTAGTATAGTTCATATTATTAAATGTTCCCAGTGTACTTTATAACTTTGGAACTAAAAAACAGAACTGCCCAAATATTATAGAATGTTTACTGAGTAACCCAAAGAAAATGTTCCAGTTGAACAAAATTAAAAAACAAATGGAAGACCAACTTTGAATAACCGAGGGAACAAAATACACTCACTATAAAGGAAAATTCTGTTTTTACAAAAGCTTTCCTGCAGCTGTTGATTTCGTGGTCACCTTGTGGCTCTTTCTTGAATTTAAATATAACATTTGGTTGTATAGGGTTTTTAGGTGTTGATGGGTTTGAATAATAGAAAGCTATGGTCCAAACTTGAAGTGACCAATGTTTGCAAGAGACAGCCAATACAAAAGTTTAATGTAAATAATTGCACGGTTCAGCAGAATCTGCTTTTTGGGGGGGTTAAATTGTCATACAGTCAATATGAAGAGTCGAAAACACACATATGCAAATCTAAAGAAGCGTAGTTCACATTTTATACTAATCAGATCAACAAGAAAACTTTAGTTAAAACAAGAACATAATTGATATTAAATGCATACAAGAAAAACTGGTTGTATCAACACAAAACTAAATGGTGAGTGAACTGCTCCAATGAGGAAAATCAATACAAAGTTCAATGTCAACTGGCCGGTCTACAAGAGCAGCTGAATGAACACTACAACAAGATGGAATCTTAAACAATTCACTCAATTAAACATTGAAATGAGGATAAAAGGGCAAGCCTTAAGCACTTACCAGAAAACTGTAGGCCTCAAAATCCACAACTAAAACATAACAAAACATATAATAATGTAATTTTCAGGGTACATCAGTCCCCTTCTTCAACAGAAGAGAGTAAAACACAGATTGGAGTATGGCAGTATCTTGTTTTCTTGGTTTTTGTTGTGCTTTGATACCCCAGTTGAATGTTCAAACTTGATCTTGACTCTTGATAGATGGATAAAATGTTATGTTATACTTAATTATTAAATTATCGGTTATTATTGTTTGTATAAAAATGACTTACTGTTGTGATCAGGCCTGCTTGGAATAAAAGGAGAGAAGGTTATCTAAGGTTGAGATTATGGGTGGGGGTAAGTGGGGCCTGGATTTGGTTATATTTTGGTGATCAAGTTCCCACCTTTGCAACTTTTGGGGAGGGCTCCTACTATTCTAGTACTATGGCACGAGTCAATATAGATGGTATGGAACTCCACACATACTTTTTCGTGCCAATGTTTAAAAATTGAGATATTTACTCAAAACTCGTAATATATGTGAAAAGAAATAATATACACTAGCAAACCCAAGCAAAAATTGTGCTATACTTACGTAAAACATTTTTTGACATTAGATCATTGCTGTATAAACATTTCCCCTAAGAGGTTAAAGAAAAAAGAACACCAACTTTTTGAGAGACTTACTTATTAAATTACTCTGCGACATTAGAGAATTATTGTGTTAAAACTTAAGTTGTATCTCTTTATAACTAAAACTCACCAAATTTTATTAATATATTTGCCAATATCTAAGAAACTGTTTGAAATATATTTCAAATAAAAGTTTTTGATTTTTAAAGTATTACAATTTTGCAATGATAAGTTATTAAGTATCTCAAATAGTTGCGGAGATACGGAAATTTCAGCTTCTGTAAAGTATCCTAAAAGTCATTTTCATAGGAAAATGAAAATAGCAATTTTATTTATAATCTTAATCAATGCTTAGATACGAATTTTAAACAAAATCGTTAGAGCCTATTTTGAGAAAACCCATTTTTTCACTTTTTATTGATCTGCTCTTAATTTTAGGGTTAAACACACAGACAAACGGCATCGCAAACACAACTTTTTACGGTATAGGAGGTCATGAGATGTCGACATCCATCAACCTTTTGGGTTAAAAATTTTTTTTACGGTCAGAATACTTGACTTGATTTAGTGTTCGAAGAGTTTATATATATATATATATATATA
>CABFWO010005360.1:0-15910 GCA_902155825.1 Timema genevievae
CTGCTATGGAGAGTTGTTCTATAGGTGTGTAAGAGACCTGCTATGGAGAGTTGTTCTATAGGTGTGTAAGAGAACTGCTATGGAGGGTTGTTCTATAGGTGTGTTAGAGACCTGCTATGGAGAGTTGTTCTATAGGTGTGTAAGAGACCTGCTATGGAGAGTTGTTCTATAGGTGTGTAAGAGACCTGCTATGGAGAGTTGTTCTATAGGTGTGTTAGAGACCTGCTATGGAGAGTTGTTCTATAGATGTGTAAGAGAACTGCTATGGAGGGTTGTTCTACAGGTGTGTGGAGGAGCAGATAACAAAGTGTGCAAGTGAGAGGAGAAGAATGATGGAAGGATAGAGGAAGATGTAGGCATTTTACTAAACTGACCCGGCCACAGGCTGGAAACAGTGTATGATGATGATGATGATGATGATGATGATGATGATGATGGTTTATGTGTGAATTGAGTTAAAAAAATGTGATTTACTAAAAGTTCTCCAAATCTTGCCATCTTATGGAGGGCAATGAAGTTGGGTGGGGAGACATTGGGTAACAGAAGATAATGAAGTCGAGCAAAGGACAAGGAATTCTCCGTATATTGCAAAGTTTAAATTTCAATTACTCACAATTTGGAACAGAAACTTATATCTCTATGCTGTGACTGATATTCTATGTAAACCAATCATTTTAACTTTGCTCTATGGTTGCACCCATGATCTTGTAATGATTCAGAAAGCCATGCTTTGTTAGAGGTAATAACGTAACCATGCCACCTGTGCTATTTATAACAAACAACAAAAGTTGCATTATATGTTGCTTTAAAATATTAGCCTGCTTCAACTCTCATTGTAGATTAGCCCACGATGTCGCGTGAAGGTTATTTAATGTTGGATTAGACAGAAAGTTTCTAACCAAACAAATCATGGAGCAGATCATGGAAGAGGATGAACACTTAGAGGAAAAAGAGAAGTCAGAAATATGGATTAAAGAAAGTGCGGAGGTAAGAGAGAACCAAGAAGAGGGGAAAGAAATATTGGGCTCTGTAGAAGATGCAGATGTGGTAAAGGTAGGTGGGAATGAGACATTTGGCGTAATAGGGGTAGGTAAGAGAGCAGACAGTGATAAGGATGAAAATTCTATAAGCAAAGGTAAAAATAAAGGCCAATCAATAAAAGATCAAGCAAAGGAAAGGTCCACTAAGCCCATCAGTGAACCGGATACCAAAAAGAGAAAAACTGAATATTTTATAGATGATACAAGAGGTGAACTCTTCAGAGAAAGCGAAGCCTCTGTAATTTCGGAACAAAAGGAAACATTAGCATCAGTGAAAGTAGAAATTAAAAGAACTCTTGATGAAAAGCCAAAAAAAGAAAATGATGACTCAAAAGATGCAAAGGAAAAAAATATCAAGAAACCCAAAAAGGGAAAAGATCATAATGCAAACAAAACTAAAGGTAAAGGAAAAAATAAACTTAAGGAAGAAGACTACATTGATGAAACAAAATCTGATTGGAGAGAGAAGGTAGTAAGTTTACAAGACATGGAGGGGAAAGGTAAACGTCTCGCATCTGTTACATCGAGAGAGAGTTCAGATACAGAAAAACTTGACAGCGACAGATCCAACGACTACTCAGATATAGACAAGGAATCGTTGTTCCGAAGAGCTCGAGACTCGACAAAACATTCAAAGAGACGGACACGAAAACGGAAAAAAACTGTTTCCAGACAAGAAAGCATTTTAATGGAGGAACCAAATAATCTAAACATTGAGGGCGCAATTAAGTTGACTATCTTACCCGCAACACAGAAATTTTTAGGGTGTGTTATTGAGCAAGATGTAACAGCCGAATCACCTTGGGTGTATGTAAGAAAGTTCCTCATTGATGAAAACCTTGTTTCCCAAGAAGAGAATTCAGAATTCTTCTCAATTAGAGAGAATATTAATAACTATGTAGGTGAACAAATGTTAATCGGATTTGATCCTACTTCTGAACATCCAAATAAATTTTATGTGTGCACAACCCAAGCAGCTCATGATGCTGTGATTATTATGATGGAAAAGGAAAAAGAAAAACAAAGAGTTCGTTTACTTCGCTGCCTTGAGAGACCGATCCAAGAATGGAAGTCCTTAGGCAGTGAGAAAGATATAGAAGAAATGATAATTCATAATAAAAGACCTCTTTATGAAAAACATGTCGAAACAAGAGTTGATCGTTTGAACAAACCAGCCCAATTTCAAGATGTTGACTTTGATAGTATTAAAAATGGATACACAAATCTACTGCCATTACGAGTGAGTTTTGATAATGTTGAAAAAAGGCGGCTAGAGGTGGCAATCCAGGCGGTCCCTGAGATGAGCTCGACCAAAATTCAAACTTATTACGGCGTACCGACTAACATGGGGACCCAATATGAGGTTGAAGGTGTTAGTGACAAAAATCTTGATGACGACCAAGTTTCAACACTTAACCAATTTCTATCCGAGAATGAAAACAAATTCATCTATAATTTAGATTACAACAACATGTTTGACATGTACAAAGACGAATACCCACAATTGGTTGTCAAAGATAAAGCTAGTGAAATCACAGATAATATAAGGTTTATTGAATATCAGTCATTTACCGATGTGACACTCTGCAAGGGTCAGCTGATATCTTTTGTCGCATGGCATCCTATGTGGACTGGGATTGTCGCAGTAAGCTACGTCAGCAACGCAAGATGTAACATCGCCGTTGAAACTCGGAACGTGAGCGAAGTCGCGCAAGCTGCACTGGCAAACAACCCAGTGCTCATCTGGAGTTTCAACGATGGCCTTCGCCCTAAACTGATTTTAGATTGTCCTCAAGAGGTTAATGCAATCAGATTCTGCCCTTTCAACGAGAATTTAATAGTTGGTGGGTGTATCAATGGTCAAGTTTTAATCTGGGACATCACTAACAGGCTTCAGAAAGTAGAGGAAGATGTTTCATTGACTTCAGCTCAGATGATGTACCGACACTCGATGAAATCACTCATAACGTGGATGAAGGACACTCATAAGTTGAGTCATGTACAACCGGCTGTCGCGTCCTCACTAGAGTTCTCTCACAGCGGCTGTGTTACCGAAGTGAAGTGGATCTCCCCCCATTGGCAGATCTCCAAGACAGGAAGGTTCATGCCTTTGTTAGAGGAACAATCCTTGCAGTTTCTTACATCTGGTGAGGATGGAGTAGTTAGTGTGTGGGATATGAACGCAAAGTTTATACCTCTTGGGATGGTCAAGCCAAAGAGAGGCAAGAAGGCACGTCGCCGACCTGAAGCGTTGGAGGTAGATATCTCACCTCTACATCCTCTTAACTTAGTATTTAGACCTATCTTCAAAATAATGATTGCGGCCCCTAAAGAAACGTCACGCATTCCCCTGTCTGCATTATCCTACTCTTGCCCAAATATTGACTATGCAGAATTGGAACCTCTTGATAGAAAGGAAAGTCTAACAACTAGAATAATGTACTCTCCAATGCTCGCACCGCACACTGAAGAACCTAAATATGAGATGCATGTAGGAAGCATCGACGGACAAGTACTCCTGGTAACATGGGCTGGCTATGAGTTCAACACGGGGGAAGCT
Organism: Timema genevievae; assembly: GCA_902155825.1. Taxonomy (NCBI): domain Eukaryota; kingdom Metazoa; phylum Arthropoda; class Insecta; order Phasmatodea; family Timematidae; genus Timema; species Timema genevievae. The sequence goes on from CABFWO010005360.1 coordinate 3,601, forward strand.
GTGACTTCAGAAACTTGTGGAATATCATCTCGCGCTGGGATCCACGACGGACCCATCATTTCTGTCAACAAGTCACCTTTCTTCAATGATATCCTGCTTAGTGTTGGTGGTAAGGAGTTCGCTATTTGGAAGGACAATCTCAAGAACTCGCCGTTAATTTGGAGAAGGTCAAAGATAAAGCTGACCGACTGTGTGTGGTCAACGTATAAGCCTAGTACTTTCCTTATCTCGAGAGTGGATGGCTCTATAGAAGTTTGGGACCTTTTGAATCGCTGCGACAAGCCCACACTGGTGCAAAGTATTTCCGGGAGGATATTAACTGGGCTACACTCCCACGATCTCGGGCCAATGAAGGGCTTGATGGGTATTTCAGACTACGACGGTTCGTTCCGTGTGTTTCACATCCCGCCAGTATTGACACAATGCGGTGAAAACGACAAAGACGATACGTACAAGTTGTTTGAACATGAAGTGACTAGAAGAGAGAACTTCAACCGGTGGCAGTCAACATGGGTGCAGCATAACAAGGAGTTTCTCGATAAAATGAAGGACACGGTAGAACCAACCGATGAAGAAAAGAAGGAAGAAATAATTTTGAAACCTAAATTGAAAGTGGAAAAAAGGTGTGACCAATTAGATCCAATTGAAGAACTAACCAAAATTCAAACGAGATCAACACCCAGATGCTGCTGGACCCAAGTTGCTAAGGGGAAACTACGTATGGAACAGCACCGACATATGGTGAAAACACTTTTAGAGAAAAAGAAACTTGATAAGGTAGAGCTCGTTATCAAGAAACAACCACCGTTAAAACTCAAAGAAATTGAAAAAGAGAAGAAACGTAAACAGCAAGATAAACTGCGCCACCAACACATGATTTTCGAAGATACGTTGGCCGTTCTGTTTCCGGACACGATCGATTCCACGGCGTTGCACCCGAAACAACAGAAGGTGATCAAAGAGAGTCTCGACGGTAAGAAAGGAGAATTTACTCAAATTTACAAAGACACAGAAACTGAGATTTTAAATTTTGTAAAGAACCATCCATATGCTTATAGTTTTGATTGGAACAAAGTTTTAAATGATGGTTATGACAGGCGACAAACTATCGATGTCAAGTTGGGGAACATGAACAAACGTGAAGACCGCTTCCTTCAAAGGAAGGAGGGGCAAAGAACACATGTCTATAAATACCCATCGAACGATGATACTCCCTTCGACACGACACAACCGGACATTAGTGAGACGAAGAGAGATCTTACCGACAACTTACCTCAACTAAATTAAAAGAAACATTAAAAATAAAATGGCATACATGTTTATACAATACTATAGTGACTGTACTAAACTTCAAATGAGGATAAAACCAGGCTTCAACATTATCCAGCCAAACTGTATTTTTAAATTACCTGACTTCACCAGGTTTTCCAGAACCAATTTTCAACCTTTCCAGCCATCATATAATTAGATGTTAATTATATTATAAAGATTATTTTATTAATATCACAACTTAATATAATATTTTTAGACACACATTTTGAAATTGAGGTTGAAGGATATTATCAGCTTAAAGCGGGTGAGTAGTGCCATCTAAGTTTTTTTAGCACTGCTTCATACTACCCGCTCAGGTTATACGCTTATCTATTAATTACACTAATGGTTTTATGGATTAGGGAAGTTATATTTATAGGAAGAGTACCCGCATTTGTTTAGAGAAATAGTAGAAAACCATTTTGTAAAAACCACCCTCAGTACACCCGACCGAGATTCGAACCTCGATCTCCCCGTCATCAGCATTCTAGTCTACCACGAAAGTAGCGTGTTAGACCACGTGGCCACCGAAGCGGGTCGCGTGATCAAAGTTATATTTCGTTGAAATCATATCGAGCAATTAAAAGATAGCTTTACACCAGCGCAGTTTATTGTTGAGACACACGCACACACACACATTATATTCTAGTTTCTTCTTCCTATAACGTAATCAAGTCCTCACGCTTGCACATAAGCACAACTCAACTTAAACTAAAGGCGTGCAATAGAGGTGTGTTAAGACAAGAATCACTCATTGTCTTGTTGAGATTAGTATCCTCAACAAGGACAAATGTTTTAAAAGAGATTGACAGTTAATTATTAACCAGACGAAAAATGTTAATTTGACTATTGACTTTACTTGAACTAGCTTTCATGCTTTTCCTAATCACTTTTGTTTGGATATAATCTAAACATTTAATGTTGGTAAAATTATTTAAACTTTATTACATCTCTATAACTTTTTTTTATTGCATTACATCTTGTGAGTCTAATATTTGTATGTAGGGAGAATGAAAAACCATTTAGGAAAAGTGACCCAACTGGGATTCGAACCTTGGGTCTCCCCCGTCATCGGCTGGCAGTCTAGTCCAGTGTGGTACTCACTGACATTGTGGCTCTCTCAGTATCCTGGAGGTAAATTAAGGGAGTCCCTCGATGGTAAATGTGAAATAGCCAATGATTCAATTGAAAGCATTTATTTGTTTAAGAGCATGCATCCCATGCCCATCAACTCTGTGATACAGTCAAGAGCGTGCATCACATGCCAATCAACTCTGTGATAGTCAAGTGCGTGCATCACATGTCAATCAACTCTGTGATACAGTCAAGAGCGTGCATCACATGTCAATCAACTCTGTGATAGTCTGTTAGAAATAGTACATTTACACCAACACTATTGCACGTGGATCATTTCTGATCAAACATTAAGTGAAATAAAGAATTAACAGAAGCTCCTAATACTGAACATTGTTAAAATATTAAATGATATTTGGATAAAAACTGCCTTGAAAAGACCGGTTTTAACCATTTTAGAATGGCTTCACAGATAAGTACTGTGCACAAATCTTCATTCTGTCATAACAGGGACATACTGTAGTTATTAACAAGAAACTTTGTCGCTTTGTCCCCCATCGTCACCGCGGAAAATGTCTAGTAATCGTTCAAATACGAATGTACTGCACACATTTCTGTCATATCGTAGGTGTTTCCTTTTCCCTTTTACTCCCATAATACCTCGCGAGCTGAGTTGGGCCGGCTATGACGAACCTTGGACCACCCTGGTCTAAAGACCCCGCGGCCACTAACGCGGGTATAGACGGGTTGTATTTTAATTGGTGTCAAATATTCTATGTATTAAAAGCATGGGTGCGAAAACGTTCAATTTCTAAGATAGGAGTTTTATTTTAAAATCTCTAAATAATTAACAGAAAAGGTAATTCAATCAAACATGACAAAGTTTAACAGAAACAAACAAACACACAGGGCAGAACATTTTGAATAAAAAAAGTGTCCTGTTTTGATGCATTCGAGACTGCATTCCATGCTTTTTATTACTCCGTTGGATGAATTCTGGGGCGTTGTGTATTTGCTTACATACATTTAGGATACATTCTCTTAGAACCTCAACATCAAGGTCATGAGTTGCGTAAACAATGGACTTTAAATGTCCGTAGAGGTAAAAATCTATTAGATTCGAATCCAGGGGTCGAACATGCCATTCATTGGATCCCTCATGACCGATCTATCTTTAAGGAAAACCTTTAATAACTCCTAAAACTAAGCGTTTTTAGACCCAATATTTGTAAGATCTTTTCTTAATGTTCGGTCCATGGGAATTGCCCGTAGAATATTTGACATCAATTAAAATACACCCTGTATAGCTAAATTTAAATGATAAAAACCTAGAACAACTATTTGAATGAAGTTACACAAAAAAGCGAAAAAAGGTTTTCTTTAAAGCTATATTTGATATAGATGGGTATGTTAAATTTCCACCAGACAGCTATGAATAAAAAACATAATTATTTGAAAAGTTTTTAATAACTATATGTGGGTGGTAAATATGTATACAATTTCTAAGTAAATGTAAGGACACAAGGTTTTTTTAATACAAAAAAACCAAACTTGACTAAGTCCGACAGACAGCAGAAGAACACATTAATAAAGTTGATTTTGGCACAATAAATGTAGAGGTTACTAGACACTTTTTAAAATGGTATAAAAGTCTTAAATGAATCAGTCTCCTCAAGATTTTCTGCAAACATTCATATAACTAGCATAAAATATACACAACTTGCTCCAGTAAATGGTTAAAGTCACATATTAATCACTCAAAATTAGCTAATTCTATTACTTAATTTATATGACAGTAAAAACTTACCCACTAATTACAGCTATTTGACATAGTTTATATTATTACTGTCTGACACTTCGAAAACTTAGACTTCTCTTTGAATATTCATTCACTTCGACTTAGATTCAAAAATAAAATTCTGGATTTGATAATTACAAAGTTTCATAAAAAAAAAAGTTAAAAAACACGCTTTTTTTTCTTTCTGTTATTTCCATCACAAATTAATGTTGCCAAACAAAATATCTAAAATATATTAATTATGTTTTAAACATAGCATTTTGTCAATTATATCTAATACCTAAATTTAAATAGTTATGTAAAGTATAATATTTTTATCCAACATTAAACTTTTTTTTTAATATTCGAACTTCGATTCAACTTTGAATTAATTTATTTAGTTAGGGAGTTTTTAAGCTTGACTTTCCTAAATTCAAACTTTCATTTTTTTTTCTTCAAATCGGTACTTAGTACTCATTTGGATTATATGTACCAATTATATCTATAAGTTACATTAATGGAGTAGGAGGAAGGGACATTTTTTTATAGTAAATCTACCCCCTTAAACATGGACGGAGAAAGGGGGATCATTTAGGATTCGAACCGACATCTCCCCACCAGCGACAATCCAACAAGAAAATGATGCTTCAGAACAATGGTATTAAACCAGGGGTATTTAAAATTTAATCACTATAATGTATTTTATATTATTTAGGGATAAACAGTGAATAATCAGAGCCTGGTTAAAGATTAGCCACAAGTGACGTGAGTGTTAAGAACATGTGAACTGAAAGCGTCAGTTTTATTTTAGACATATGTTATAGAATATGCACGACTTGCATTATGAAACAACTACTTTGGGGGACCCACTTCTGTGGCCGAATGGTCTAAGGCGCTACTGATGATAGACTAGACCGCCAATGACAGGGGGATTGGAGTTTGCATCTCGGTCGGGTGAACTGAGGTTCCCCCCCCCCCAAAATGGTTTTCCGCACTCCCTCATACAAATAGTGGGTACACTTCCTTTAAATATAACCTTCCTAATGCCTTAAACCATTAGTATATATAGTACATAAGAGTACATTTCCAACAGGTGGTAAGATGTGGTGCTACAAAAAACTTTGGGGGCACTAAGTTGTAGGGAAATTGTATTTTACCCGCTTCGGTGGCCAATAGTTTATAATCTCCACAACAGATAGTGCTCTTTACTACTCCAAAAAACGTTATTTGAACATAGGTGGATCTTAATGGCTGACAGAATTAAATGGTCAAAAATAGCTAAGCTAATAGAGATTTTTTGTTGCATTATGTTGGTTAATTGTTTTGTTTTTATTATAAAAATATTAATATTAAATTTCAACTTTATTTTACATATTATATAATATGAAAAAATAATGAACACTATTATATCCAGGGTTGAAGAAAAGGCATACCATTTCAAAAGCCTACTTACCTCATTTTGGAGGTCAGAATGAAATTACTGTATTAATAAATAACTCAGTGTAGATCATCAATGAAAAAAAGTATTTCTAGGTGAAATATTAAGACTTAGTTATAACAAAAACAGCAAAGTCTTGGTAATAAAACATCTAAATAATATAAACATTAAAAAGCTTAAGGATTCATTTTCAGAAATAATTTTTTTTTACAGTTTCAAAGTGATCGTAATTTTAGGGTGCGGCCTATAACTGTGGGAGACTTATTTTCAGGTTAATATGATATAACGAAACACGAGTGTTGCCGAAACATGGCTGACTTTTAATGTGTGCAACAATATGTTTTCTATGAGCCAACCCTTGATAAGTTTGTGAAGCTGGTCTACCTGTTATTGTCATCAATGAATTAGTTTCAGGCTCTATTTGAAAAAACAATTACTTACACACATTTTAGTAAAAAAGAATCAAATTAAACATTCCTAGAGCCCACATAAATGAACAGCAATATTATTAAATCACCAACCAAAATTGGCCTGTATTAACACTACTAGGCAAGAAATGTTTTGGTTGAAGTATAATGTTGTAACAATTTAAAAATAAAAACTAAGCTACAAAGTAAACACAAATGTATGAAATTATTAAAATATAAACTTAACGAGTAAATATAAGGTAGAGCATAAACATTCATTTAAAGCATTCAGCCATTCTCAACTTATTTTCTAGTGAATAAAAACTTCTTTTTATCTTTAGCCTAAGTTGTTTTTAAAAATGTTAGGTTTTATTCTTTTTTCATTAGTGGTTGATAAATTTATAAAATCCAAATTGTAAATTACTCAAAAATAACATTTACAAGCAAGGAAATTTTATACTGTATATAATAAAACCGCCAAACTCAATATTATAACAACAGTGGGTGAGCCTATTAATAAAACCAACAATGAAATATCCTCGACTATCTAAGTGTCTTGTATCTAATTCAATGTATTCACCTTCCATCAATAACTAATCGTTTGTTTCCAACCTGTAGCCGGCTCAGTTTAGAAACTGCCTCCATCTTCCTCTATCCTTCCACCACTCTTCCTCCATTAATTTCTTCCATTCTTCTCCTCTCACTTGTACACTTCCTTATACTTCTCTTCTCCATAGCAGGTCTCTTACACTCCTATATAACAACTCTCCATAGCAGGTCTCTTACACACCTATAGAACAACTCTCCATAGCAGGTCTCTTACAACACCTATAGAACAACTCTCCATAGCAGGTCTCTTACACACCTCTAGAACAACACTCCATAGCAGTTCTCTTACACACCTATAGAACAACTCTCCATAGCAGGTCTCTTACACACCTCTAGAACAACTCTCCATAGCAGTTCTCTTACACACCTATAGAACATCTTTTTCTGCTTTCCTCTTCTCATTAGATCTTATCTACTTCCACCTTTCTTCTCAAAAATTGATATTAAAATTTTAATTAAGTTCAAATAATGCAAAATAATAATGCAATGTTTGCAGCCAAAGATAAAATATCCTTCTTTAAAAAAAAAATTAAATTTTCATTGTAATATTATAAAATTACTCCAAATTGTACTGTAAAAATTAAATAGTGCTTTCTAAAATTATTTGCAGGTAAGCAGTCAGACTAACATCTGTTATGGTAACTATAAGTTTACAGTTTTACCATGAATAAATAAAAGGTTATGATACAGCTTAACTATTCAAAGTAATTACAACAAATGGCAAAAATAAGACACAAATAAAACAAGCAATCACAAGTCACTATGTGGGGTTTTAATTATTAGTAAATAAAGTAATTGTACTAAAAATGTCATTAATGAAACTATATTTAAAATGGCAATGAACTATTTGTTCGCTCATTTACAATTCATTGTTATTGCCAAGATACAACCTGAAATCAAGGACACTCATTTTAGTTGATGAGTGTCATTATTTCAAATGTTAGTGAGCTTGAAAAATGTGTCAACAATGAAACATAAGAATCAACAATGTTTTCACTGAAAGATTACGTGATTATCTTATGCATAACAACTAATTAGCAACCGAGATTTTATTATTTATTTCAAAGTAAATACGATAAACATTTAGAACATGTTTTAGATTTCATTTATAAGCATCGGTTGGGAACACTGGGTAATGATTATATTGGCACGTAGTTTCAGGTAAGCTTGGCTGCATATTGTTTGCATATTCGGAAGTAATCCTAACCTCATTCATTGACTTTTTTTGGAAGAGTAAGGCAAAGATCATTATTTGTGGAAGTGTTGGGAAGGTTAGTATCGATAGTACTATTTGGAAGATAATCTATTGTTAATTCAGTCTGACAGTCAGAAAATAAGTTATTGTCTAATTGTTGTTCATTTATAGATAATAGATCTGTATCTTTATTCATCTCAGAGTATAATTGTACATTTGGTTTTGAATTTATTAAAGTTCTAGATTGTTGTGTAGTTTCTGAATCGTTTAAATTATTTATCAGATTTGAAACGTTTTCTGTCGATTTTGAATCAAATGTTGCGGAGGTTAAATTATTTTCTTGAATATTATTTAGTTGCTCACAGGGGGAAGAATTGGACGATACAAATGATATATCGGTCTGTCCGTCGGAAGCCAGACGGCGGTCACATCTTGCGGAAGAGACAGCATGTCCTTCACTAGTATTAATTTGTTGATCGGGCGTGAACTGTTCCTCGGCTCCTTGGATACTCTCCGCAGTCTCGTTACTTCTGACGGCAGTCACTTTAGTGGCGCACAGTGGACATCTGTCCTGTACATAGAGCCACTTCTTGAGACAGGTGGCGTGGAATAGATGGCCACACGGTGTCACCCTGGCGCTCTTCATCTCCATGTAGCATATGGCGCACACATCATGTGCGCGCGAATCAAGCTGCTTGGCAGTGGCGCAGGGGAGGGAATGGATCTTGCGGGCTGCGTCGCGGCGGAGAAGGAAACTACTCCATCCAGACTGCAGTCGCTGGTACACATTGTAATAGCAGTGTACCGCCAGTACGGTTCCATTCAGCCAAGATAACGGTCGACCCTCGGAAGACAGGAGCATGGACTCTCGGATTCCTGATCAGGGAAAAGAAACTTAATTATGTATCTCCAACATCCAAGAATACTTAAACTAGGTTTTTTTTTTTTTAGAATCTAGAATTGAAAACGAAGTAAAGCTACATTCATTGCCACAAATCTTTCCTAATGATTAACCTTCAAATTTTCAACTTCAGCTTTTAGAAAAGTAAATAATTGTGTTTACTTTATGGCTCAATACTTTCAATTCAAAATTAAAACAATTCCGTGGTGAAAGATTATATCACAAAAGTAAAATAACTAAAGGTACACAATTATTAATATTTTACTATGTTTCTGTATTATTTTTTAACAGATATCTTAGCAAAATATATTAAATATATCCCTATAAGAAAAACCTCTTTTCGCTTTATGAATTGTATTATATTTGTAAGAAGGTAAAGTAAAGGTGGATAGAAACATATATAAGGAACAAACACAATATGGCTTATTGTGTTCGTTCCTTTTATATGTTTCAATCCACCTTTCCTGTACCTTCTTACAAATATAATTCTAATGCTTTCCATACAATTCTCGTGTGTGTCATAAGTATAATATAAACAATCTTCAATAAGTGTATGCGCGTGTTTAGTGAGGCCCATTTAAAACTTTATACTGTCCACTTCTACCAAACCATATCAAAGCTTTCTTTTCTCCCCTAAAATGTATTGAAGCCGTGAAGGTTCCTGTGGTTGTTATCGGCAAAGTAAAGGAGATTTAACCTTCGACTTTTATTTCAAAACTTGTACACCCCTAAACAATATTCCAGGAGTTGATAGTGAAACTGACCAGCCCCAACTACCAGCAGCGCAACGATGAACTCGAGGGCTCTGGTGATGCCACGGGCAATGTACACCATGTCATCTAGGGATTCCCAACCGGATTCCTTCTGCATGGCATCGTACAGGAATAAGGCGTAGACAGTCATTGCTCCCAGCACCTACACACATTGATGACAAATTACGCTTCAACAAGTACAAGATGAACATTTAAAGTTGGTTTATGGGCCTTATGAATCAAGATCGACTCCTATAACAACAAGACCTCCCACCATTAATTTACCACTTGAATTAATGTGAATTCACAGTTTAACCACAAAAATTATCGTTTAGTTTTTCTTTGTTTTTTTTTTCCAGCAAAAAATCAGAATTGAAGAAAGAATATCAATTTTGGAAACTTTATCTCTTGTGCTAACGTGTTTTCTAAGATTAAGATCTGATCCAACTTAATTATTCATTTAATTTATTTGAAATATTTAATGTGCACTTTATGAACTGACTGATTATATCAGCACACGACTTATAAACTAGCTTGAATCTAGACTAAATATTTTGATTAATTTAATTTTAGCACCGCATCTTACTACTCATTCGGGTTATACGCTTAAGTACTAATTACGCTAATGTATTAGGAAGCGGGAAGGTTAAATTTAGAAGAAGTGAACCTGCATTTGCGTGGAATGAGAATGGAAAAACCATCTAGAGAAAACCACCCTCAGTTCACCCGACCGAGATTCGAGCCTTGATCTCCCCATCCTCGGCAGTCAAGCTCGACACGAGTAGCTCGTTAGCCAACTATGCCACCGAGGCGGGTAGCTATATATTTTGTATTTATATTATCCAACACCTTAGCTCAGTCGGTAGAATGTCTGCCTACTAGGCTAAGAGTCCCGGTTTCGATTCCTGGCATGGCCGAAAAACTTATAATTGGTGAAATGTGGGTTTACCCTTTCACATTGTGAGTTAACGGCCGGGGACTGGATGTTGTGCCTGTCCTAGACTTGAGTTATATTATAAAGCGTATGAAGCTACGACAGTCCTAGCCAGCCGGTAGTGGAGAATATGTGGACCTGGACCACAGGCTGGAAACAGTAGTTGATGTAAAGTAAAGTTTGTATTTACTCACCTGAACAGACGTGAGGGCACATGTCGACACAACAACAAGAGTCCAGAAGTCAACCTCAAACATTCGAGCAGAGGAAGATCGTCATATAGAGCGGGAAAACAAACAAGAACGCGCAGAGCGCAAGGACCCTTGCGTGTCGCGCCACCGCGTACGTGTGAGAGGCGCTGAGGGCCAGAAGTATTGGTTCCACTATATCGTGCATAGATTGCAGCAGGGACCCCACCACAATGAACAAGATTATGGACATGGCCCCCACCCGCTGGGGCATCGTAAGGTCCACCAGGCCGGTCTGTAGACTTAGTAGAGCCATGGTCACCGCTTCCCCAGTCCCGGCCTGCTTCAGGTCTTGGCCTGTGGACAGGCCCTTGGAACCTAGAACATTTAGTGACCTTATCACACACGTGTTAGTGTGTATTCAACATTACTCACTTAAAACATAGATCTTCAACTAGAGTCGAATCAAGAGGAAGAGATGATCGGATCAGATATAAGAAAGTGAGCAAGTGAGAGGAGAAGAGTGGTGTAAGGATAGAGGAAGAGGAAGGCATTTTACTAAACTGCCCGGCCACAGTTGTAACCAATGTGTGTGCCAATTACCTTGTGCTATGATCTTGGTGAGGTTCAGCACAGCCCAGGATGTGTATGACACAGCGATGCTGCAAGCCAGCAAACTGAAGTACGAGGCACAGATCTCGGAAACAGCGTAGAGCAATACTAAGTACCACTCTGTACCCCTCACTGGGGCCACCACTGTCGAGCTGGTCAGGGGGTTCTACAAGGGCACATACAAAGTCAGGTTGGTACAAGACAACCAGCAAGGTTCAACACAACTACCAGGGTTTTAATCCGGGAAACTGATTTAACAGAGAAGTTATATCTCTACGATTGTATGTGCAGCACAATTTTTATAGTAAGGGCCTTTTAGAAAATACAAACTTTTTTTTTTTGCATCCAAAATTGATAACAGTTTTGTATTTATGTCAAAAGTGGGGGCTGCAAATCACTTGACTTGACGTATGAATACGTGAAATTAGATCTACAAGCTTTTTCTACCTGCACATAAGGCAATTCCAATTAAATTTGCATAGTAGTAATATTTATGCAGTTTATTTGTAAGTTAATCATAAAATGTCCTTCAATATACTACACATAGAAACTTTCTGTTCAGTAAAAACTTATTTTAACAAATAAATATCCTGGACACTAAATGTATGTGATGATGTTAGAGTTCTGCGAAATATTTTCGAGCAGAGTCAGTTACTCAAACTCAGGATGGGATCGACAGATATATAATTTAGGGCTTCTTGAAAAAAGTTATTTTCTTTGCCTTGTATTTTGAGTTTGCTGATGAATGACTCGTTTACTTCTTGGATATGTGGTTTGTGAAATAACGCAGTTAGAGGTGGTTTGTGAAATAACGCAGTTAGAGGTGGTTTGTGAAATAACGCAGTTAGAGGTGGTTTATTTGACGCGATTTTTACAGTCATCAACTGTCCCATCCCACAACAGTGTATTTGTATGCAATATTTAAATCAGTTCTAGAGTTTTTTCGGCTGACCATGACATGACAAAAGTAGATATCATTTAGTGATAAATAAAATGATAGAATATTAGGAAAATGGTAGAGCACAAATAAAAGTAACAACACTGACACATATTTACACACACTTCAATATTTCGATGCTATTGTAGCATCTTCCTCAGGAAGTAGTAATTAG
>CABFWO010005360.1:34044-49121 GCA_902155825.1 Timema genevievae
ATTTAGGGAACCACCCCCCCCCCAGTACATATCGAACGGGTTTCGAACTCCGATCTCCCCGCTATCCGTAGTCTAGTCCATCGCATCTCAAATAGTTAAGGAGATGTGATCGAAATTGGAAATTTCCGCTAATATAAAATACCCTCAAAGTTATTTTCACGGGGAAAACCAACAGTTTTTTTTTCGCCGCTGTAAGATCGGAAAAAAACATTTAAAATAATATCCAGACCAGGTATGTTGCTTGTGCACAATGAACTGACATTTTAAGTTAGTTTGTAAGATGTGTGTCTCTATCAATCTTTGTTAATAAACCGCATGTCATACCCCTCAGACAAAACCAAAATAAATACAAACGTGTGAAAGTTTTGTGAAATAATAGCCATATATATATATATATATATAATCCGACACCTTAGATCAGTCGGTAGCGTGTCTCTCTACTGAGTTAAGGATTCCGGGTTTGATTCCTGGCATGGCCGAAAGATTTATCATTGGTGAAATGTAGGTTTTACCCTTTTTACAGTGATAAATTAACTGCTGGGGACTGGATGTTGTGTCTGTCCTAGTCTTAAGTTATATTATAAGGCTTATGAAACTACGACAGGCCTGTAGTAGAAAATATATGGCTTGAATAAAAATATGACCATAGGCTGGAAACAGATATATATATATATAAGATATATATGTATATATGTACGCCTTTTGCGCGTTTGAAAAGGTGAAATAAATAGCTTGTTCTCTCACAGCTTTCTAAACGATACAAAATTAATATCACTCGTATAAATAGTATTCTAACAACTACTTGTAATTAGTTCTCTTTGTAATTAGTGATATATTATTTGTTCACACCTAACTAGATCTTATACCCTCGCAAACCTCTCATCTCACCTTTGATTTAAATTTCACTTCTCCTCTGTGATCTTAAAATTTTAAGAGAGCCTGCCTATTTCTATTATAGTTTTTTTTTAGCACCGCGTCTTACTAACCGTTCGGGTTATACACTTATGTACTAATTAAGGTAATGGTTTTAGGGATTAGGGAGGCTACATTTAGAGTAGGTGTACCCGTATTTGCGCGAAGGGAGAGTTGAAAAACACTTTGAAAAAAAAACCACCCTCAGAACACCCGACCGCGATTCGAACCTCGATCTCCCCCGACATCGGCAGTTTAGTTTACTGCGAGAGTGATGCCTTAGATCATGCGGCCACCGAAACGGGTGTTCTCAATGTTGACCGCAAAAAAAAAAGTGTTTATGATTAAAAAAAGCCCTTCCTATGAAAGTTTGACTATATGTGTACGGTCTTACCTATAAGTCTCGTATACTCCTCGGAACACGCACCCACCCCCTTGAAGCAGTCGACTAAAGTGTCGACCTGCGCAGGGTCGGCGATGACAGCGTCCGGGTTTGGTAGGATGGCGCTCGCCGCCGCCAGTAGCGCCGCCAGCACCGCCACTGTTTTCCTTATCGCCACCATGATGCGAGGTTCGTCTGTTGTCTGATAGCTCAACACGGCATGTCGGACCTTTTATAGCTCGCGAGGAAGGAGGAGATCCTGTCCGACCTTGGAACAGGACGGACGATGAGATGGGCACTTTTCAAGATTTCATGTCATCTTGAAGATAAGTTCCTGGCAAGTCATTCTTGTTTAGGACAAGACTCTTGGACAGAACTAAATGAGTTTTATGCAAAAAATTTAAAAACATAACAAATTAAACATTAAATTGACATAAACAAATTGTGTCGTTTGAAATTATTTTTTTGCAACAACACACCTGTGGAAGTATTCTGACATTTATGGTGGTGATAGTGAGTATGAGGGTGATAATACGAGGGTAACACAACCTAACTTAAGCCTAATTAACCAAACCCTGGTGACCGTTTGGGTAATTCCCCTTTCGAGAAACTTAGCTAAGGTACTAGCCGGAAATCGAAAGCCGGGACCCCTAGGTCAGCAGCCAGAGTATCTAACCACTATACCACAAGGCCATTTAAACGGTAAAGTTATAAACTATTTAATAAAACCACCTCATACCTGGTCGAGATTTGAATCCCAACCTCCTCGTCATAAGACAATACAAGCTCAATTTGTGTGTATCACTGGTCCATTAGTGTTATCGTAAAACGAGGGTTTATAAGTGTCGCATGTCAGTTATAGAGCTGAACACGTTGGCACGAAACACGACGGGTTTGTGTTAGCGAACACGTGTGAAACATCCCATTCCTATTAAAGTACGTAATATCTTAGCGCTTCACATGTAATCATCTTCACTAATATGGACCTTTCAATTGAATTTCACGGCTTAACGCGCGGCTTCTCAATTATCTCACACCAAGAGCCACAATTATTGTTTTTTGACGTTGTGAAAACATTTGGGTAAATTTACATATACTTAGAACGAAAACTAAGTACCTCACATTTTTATTTTAAGATTAATAAAAGTTAATATAAGGTTATTTGGAATAGAGCACTAGGTTAGATCATGGTTTAGATTAGGAGGGATAGCCAGCACACTTACCTTGGTGATACTGGAGTAGAAATTGTTTAGACAGAACACTAAAAAACACACTAACACATTTTTAAGGACAAGCTTTCACTGTCACAGACAGTTTCATCAGGTCAAGAGAGTAGAATGATGCTTGGTTGAACTGCAAGGTTGATTGTCCACAGCTGACCCAGCTCCCGTCTTAGTTTCATCAGGTCAAGAGAGTAGAATGATACTCTTGGTTGAACTGCAAGGTTGATTGTCCACAGCTGACCCAGCTCCCGTCTTAGTTTCATCAGGTCAAGAGAGTAGACTGATGCTCTTGGTTGAACTGCAAGGTTGACTGTCCACAGCTGACCCAGCTCCCGTCTTAGTTTCATCAGGTCAAGAGAGTAGACTGATGCTCTTGGTTGAACTGCAAGGTTGATTGTCCACAGCTGACCCAGCTCCCGTCTTTCCCTCCTAAACAAGGTTTTTGTTGGGTACAGCCTTAATATAACCCTCTCAAGCCATTAATCATAAACAGGTCCTTAGAAGACATAGTTTTTTAATATCATGTTTACATTGGTTGAAGGTAAATTAACAACAAAGCGTGTGAGAGCTCAGACTGGCATTGTTTCAAGGCGTTACGAGACCCTTAATAGAATCGAGTTGTTACGAGACCCTTAATAGTGTCGAGTTGTCACGCGACCCTTAATAGTGTCGAGTTGTCACGAGACCCTTAATAGTGGAAGTACTTAAAATAAAAAGGCGGCTTCATTTTTAAAAATTGATCGTAGGAACACTAAATTAGTAATAACCTAAACAATAATACTTTGTTGGTTAAATACCTGTGAATTTAAAAAAATAAATCTCCCTATTCTTACCAAACGTATTTTTCACTGAGAAATTGAAAATTGCCGATGTTTGTTTCAGTCCTTCTTGGTAAGCCTGCTCCCTATTTTTTAATCTTACCTAATTTATTACACCTTAAAAAAATTAACAACAAAAATGTGTATTTGAAATGAATCTATATTTTATTTTCTACTTAGTAATTTTTGAAAATAAAGGGTATTATTGTGTTATTTTCTCAACGTTTTTATGTTTGCTTGAGCAGTTTCGTTTTGTACGACTAGTATCAAGGCGATCATTTTTTTTTTCTAAACGATCGGATCTGGTGGCTGCCGTGACTATCTGTAAAGTTGTTGTTAATAGTCATTAGCTGTTGGGGAAGTTTGTCTTTTGACGTTTCAATGTCATGTTTAGAAAAAAAAATGCATATATATATATATCTTTTAAATTAAGCTAATATTTATAATTGCACATCCAATTATATTGCAGTTGAGTTTTTCTTTTTGTTGCATGATTTCTGGTTCAAGGAGTTTTTAGTCTTTTTTTAAAGGTGATTACAACCTCCATGTACACTCTGTTTATTCTGATAGTCAAACAGACTCTCTTGGATCTATTAGGATTCGGCCAGACTGACAAGCGTGCGAGCGAGCGCGTGATTAGCAGATAGCTCTCTATAGTTGTTGACGAGGAGGCTCCGAATCTTGGCTCAGTGAACTGAGGGGGGTTTTAACAAGTGATTTATTGTTGTGGTTTTCTCATCCTCTCTCCACGCTAATGGTGATTCTTATTTGTAGAGGCCTACTTTTATAATATTGAAGTATTTTAACATATCAGTTTTACATATATATATGTATATATATAAGTATGGTTTATGATCCTACTAATTAAATTAGGCCGTTAGTAGCAAGTGTGCTAAACCTATCGATATTAATAAAAATGTCAAAATGAGAAGTTTTCCTAGCACTCAATGAACCAACATACAATAATATTGCCTGGCGCCTGTAAACTAGACTGTACCGGCTCGAGCGCTCGCTCAGTCTGGCCGCCCCCTTACACTATGACGCTATCTTTTATAAGCCACACCATAGTGGAATCAAGCAAGGTAGGTCTAGGGCGAACGCGGTGTACAAATAACTGCCGCATCATTGTAAAATACAAATAAATACCTTTTACATCCTGTTCTGGCCTGTCTTTCAATTTTTCCAAACCAGTATCGGTGGCCGTATGATCTAAGGCGCCACTCTCGTAATAGAATGAATTGATTGTGACAGGGAGATCGATGTTCGAATTCCGGTTGGGCTTAGTTTAGGAATATCAAACTCGATTCTTCGATACCCTTAGTCTTACTGTTGTATAAAGAATCGATCTTATTAGTATTACGATTCTCGATACCTCAATTCTTAGCTCTCTATAAATATATTAATCGTGTTAGTTTATTTGCTCAATATTTTGGCCCAGTTAACGACCTATTTGGTGAATTTAAAAGGATTGTGTTTTCAGAAATGGTGTATTTTACCTTTAAAAAAAGTATAAATGTTTACTCAAGGAGGCTATATTTGAAGGTAAAAATACAGGCTTTTTATTGTAATTCCTAATTATTTTACCAATTATGTATAATATGCTTTAATACTTGGTAAAATAATTTTTTTCTTTGTTAAAACTAAAAATTAGCTATTTTTTAATTACTATTTTAATTTTTTAGATACACGTCTTGTCAGAGGTGAAGGAAGGGTTTGGCAATCAAATAAATCTGTACCGGGACCGAGGATTGAACCCCGGAACCCCGGCACAAAAGTCTGACCGAAATCTTACCCCTAAACCACCAGGTCACCTTCTAGTTTAGTAAGAGGTAGTTTTTTTTCTTAAGGCCTCTATCGAGTGCAATAATTTTAAAACCTATTTTGTGGGATGGTGGGTGGGAGGGTAAAAGGCGTAGTGTGGCTTCACAACCGACCAAAGTATCCTTCCGCGCCAATAAGAACAGATGGATCATGGAAACCGTAGATGGCACTAGCTATCGGACAGGTCTTGCGAGGAATTCATACGTTTGGAAATATCAGTTTTCTCGAGAACGAGTGAAATTTCTATGTTAATATTTTCAATACCCCTTCTAAGAAAATGTATCGATGTTTATTAATGGTTACATTTTCTTATTTTTTGTTATGAAGCCGGCAGTTTACTATTAAAAAATGTCAATTTTATCATTATTTCATCACTTTTAAAATTATAGAGGTGGTGTGTATATAAAAAAGTATAACTTAAATCAACACGCTTCTATTCTTGAACAAACAGTTTCCGAAAAGAATATTGCAAATCAATTAAGAAATCTTGAAGATAACCGTTTGTTCCCATGGCTTGCAGGCCAAATGAAAAGGGCCAATCGCCTTAAATGATTTCTCACCCTCATACGAAAATTCCGGTACATTTCCTTTTAAATTCAACCTTCTTCATCCCTGTGAGGATTAAGACATGATGCAAAAACAACCACTAATAGTTTTTTCCGAGAATGTTCTTGATGTAAAAAGCTGGCGATATTGAAGGACAACCTGTTATTGACAGAGGTTATGTTTTTGTGTGAATGTTTGCAACACTGGTGTACTTTAGGCGCAGGTATGATGCCAGAAACAGAGCAGTAACCATCTGACAATGATCAAGGCTCTCAGAAACCATGCATGTCCTCTTACGCTGCAAACTTGTACGAGATCGTCGCATGTTATACAGCCTCCGGTACTATCTCGCGTAAACGTAAAGATAGCGAAACATTCTAATTATTGAATTATCTGACAAATAACATACATACCTAATCACGCGGTTCCCTTACAGGGTAGGCAAGAAATTGTGCATATAGCTGTACTTAATCCACCCCCACTAACTTTTTTCTCCACACTCCCCTATCCTTGCATACTCCCTTCACCATCCACACACAGTCATACATGCTCTTTTATTACTAAAACTCTTAATGTTTCTCTTTTTCAAACATTCGTCTACAACATTTAGCCACGTCTTGCACGGCCTACCCCTTCCTTTAGATCCACACACTCTACCTTCATATATTTACTTCGTCACTCGATCCACACTCATCCTCTCAACATACCCGAACCAACTTAAGACGCTTCTTTCACATTGAGATTGTACAATATTATGCTCAGACAAATAACAGATTTTTTTTAAAATTAACATTTGTCGCTTTTGTTACCTTAATATTCCGTATCGGATATACAAAACATATTTTATCTTAGTTAAGGCGTCTATTTTTATATTTTTACCATGACTTTATTATTATTATTATTATTATTATTATTATTATTATTATTATTATTAGCCCCACGTCTTACTACCCATTCAGGTTATACGCACTTACGCTAATGTGTAATAGTAGGGTGATTGTGAGATGAAATGGAGGACCTACAGTTTAACGTGGGATCCGAACCACGGTGGTAGGCCTGGCATTCCACACATTCACAAGTTGTGATTAATACACGTCTTGTCAGAGGTGAAGGAACGGTTATGACTTTAATAGTTTTACCAATGTATACAGTTTAAGATTTGGACTATTCGTGGCCGACTAACCCAGATATTAGATTCAAGATTACGTTAGACCAAAAAAAAAAGTGTCTTTGTGCGATTTCCTTCAATCTTCTTATTATGACGACAGTGAAATTGGGATAAGTTTAAAAAAAAATCATTTTAAAATAACTACTTTTGAATTATGTCGGATATATTATAAACCTCCCTGTGATGTGATTGTGTTAAGAAATAATCAATGAATCGTATCACCATATATAGCATTGTAGATTAACCTGTGTTATTTTATTGTTTATTGTAAGCTACGGTTGGGTTGGATTGTATTGATTAATTTATATTTTATTAAATTATATATTCTAAGTTTTGTAGAAGAAAACTAAATACTATTGTCTGTTCAAGTGTAGACAATATTTAGGGTGTTTATATTCTTGTGAAAATATTGTGCTGGGACTACAGTAGCCCCATGGCTTCTTTGGTGCTGACTGACAGCTCACAGCTCACAGCTCACAGCTGACGGCTTTGAAAAGCTACCAGATCAAAATATGTATCCCTACGCCGAACTATATGATCTGCAAAAAACATGTGTTTATCAGCTGTCACTTCTGACAATCAAAATTTAGGTATATACCTAAATGTTGACTGTCAGCTGTGAACTGTCAGTCAGCACCAAAGAAGCCATGGGGCTACTGTAGTTACACTTTAATAACATAACTCAACTGTGTGTTAAACAAAATAGCTCTGCACGGGAACAAACTCAAGGTCATTCTAAGATAAAGCTTTCGATTGCAAGGTGTAGATGCCAATTTTCAATATGAACATAAGTCGACCTTGGTTGGTCTTGGGGTAAAGTGCTCGCCTCAGGACCCGATGCTCGTGGGTTCAAAACCCAGCCGGGATCGAAGGATTTTATCTTGAGCGATAAGAATCCGTAGCACAACTTCCTTCGGAGGGAAAGTAAAGCCTTCAGTCTCATGTCGATTGTGGTAGGTAAAAGAACCCTGGAAGGTATGGGAATATACCGTTACCAGCAAAACTGGTAGGCCCTTTCACTCTCGCTCTTAGAAATTATCGTGTGCTGTTATAATCAGTCGGTTCAGAAAGTGCACGTTAAATGCCTCAAATAAATAAATAAATAAAGACAATGCGAATGTGTGGCTGTGTAACGACGGCGAGCTGACCTTGGTGCTGAGACACGTGACTGTGTAACGACGGGGAGCTAACCTTGGTGCTGAGACACGTGACTGTGTAACGACGGTGAGCTAACCTTGGTGCTGAGACACGTGACTGTGTAACGACGGTGAGCTAACCTTGGTGCTGAGACACGTGACTGTGTAACGACGGCGAGCTAACCTTGGTGCTGAGACTCGTGACTATGTAACGACGGCGAGCTAACCTTGGTGCTGAGACACGTGACTGTGTAACGACGGTGAGCTAACCTTGATGCTGAGACACGTGGCTGTGTAACGACGGTGAGCTAACCTTGGTGCTGAGACACGTGACTGTGTAACGACGGCGAGCTGACCTTGGTGCTGAGACACGTGGCTGTGTAACGACGGTGAGCTAACCTTGGTGCTGAGACACGTGACTGTGTAACGACGGCGAGCTAACCTTGGTGCTGAGACACGTGACTGTGTAACGACGGTGAGCTAACCTTGGTGCTAAGACACGAAGGGGGGTGAGTCATTGATAACTAGTACTATCACTCTCGCCACTATACACGACTGTACCAAAGTATTTCAAGAACTTATTAAAATTTTAACTGTCCTGTACAGTTCGGTCCAAAAACTATTTTTGTCAGCCACTTTAGGTCACCGGGTATCAAAATCAATAATCACTGCAAGAGAGGGGGGGGNACTTTAGGTCACCGGGTATCAAAATCAATAATCCCGGCAAGAGAGGGGGGGGGGGGAAGTTTCCTCACCTAATTTAGTACACTTTAACTACATAGTACATAACCCGTTTCTTTGGCCGCATGGTCTAAGGCGCTACTCTCGCAGTAAACTAGACTGCCGGTGATGGAGAGATTGAGGTTCGAGGTTGGCTGTACTGAGGTTTTTTTTCCAAAATGGTTTTCCACTTTCCCTCCACGTAAATATAGGTATACTTCCCCTAAATATAACCTCCCTAATCCCTAAAACCGCTAGTGTAATTAGTACAGTCTAACCCGTATGGGTACTAAGACACTGCTGGAAAATAAGTACGAAGACATCGGCCGTGAATACGAGGCAGAAGATAGTTCAGACTGTTAGTTCCTGAGTCAGTTCCTTGTGGGCACTACCATGGTCTTGGTTTGAAGGTCACTAGACAAGAACGTTCTATGACGCTCAGGAGTTTGCAATAGCTGTTTTAATTAGAGAACGCTAAGTGCGCTTGTGTTTGTGTGTTTGAAAAACAATGATCGCTTTATGATGCAATGACCGATTGACATAGGAAAACAACCATTATTATAATATATTAGACTTTTATTATGTCTGTAAGTGAAAAACAGCTCAGTTTTGACTGGTAGGTAATATTTTAAATTATCATAAAAATAGTTTAGTGCTAGTTGCATATACAAATAATATAATATACATTTTTTCCCTCACCTGTGAAAACACATAGAAAGTAGCAAACAGTAATGACCTCAAATAATGGTCACTTCGAAACTGATTTAAATTTGGCATGGTTTTTATCTTGTGGGGTTTATCTCTTCTCAAGCTATACGGGGCTTATTTCTTCAATTATTAAATTATTTCATTGACGTTTATTTAGGAAAAACAAGATGTTTTACTGTAATGGTATATAACTCTAAATTGGCAATCACATTAGTAAAATTGTTAAAATACACATATCAACAAAATTCTTTATATAAATATTAACTTTGTTTATTAGGTAATACCCGCCTCGGTGACGTAGTTAGCTAACGCGATAGTCGTGTTCAGCTAGACTGCCGAGGACGGGGAGATCGAGGTTCGAATCTCGGTTGGATGAATTCGGGGTGGTTTTTCCTTAATGGCTTTTCCACTTTCACTCCACGCAAATGCGGGCTCACTTCCTCTAAATTCAACCTTCCCAATTCATAAACTGTTAACGTAATTAGTACTTAAGCGTATAACCCGAACGGGTAGTAAGACGCGGTGCTAAACAATAAAAAAATTTACTAAGTAATCTTTACTATAACATAAAAATACGATGAAGTTAAAACATAATTAAACTGCCATTTGTATTAAAGGGAGATACATAAACTATTGTACGATAGTAAGTCGCTCATAGAAGGATTGGCAGAGCTCCAAGACACGATCTTGTCCACGGCACGAGGTGGGCTGTTGCTCAGGTATTTTACCTCCCCCCTCTCCCCATAAACACATGTGGAAATATCAAGGCGGGAAAACACGATCACTGAAAACATTTTTACAAATTGTATATTTTATTGTATCCATTCTTGAAATTTGCTACAGATATTACATACAATCTTTTAAAATTGGTGTTTTCATATAAAATACATTGGAATCACGCTAGAAAATTTGGAGGCAGGCTTGAAATCTTTACACAAAAACTATATACAGTAGGCCCATGGCTTCTTTGATGCTGACTGACAGCTGACAGCTGATGGCTTTGAAAAGTTACCAGACCAAATTATGTATCTCTACGCCGAATCATATGATCTGCAAAAAACATGTGTTTAGCAGCTGTCACTTCTGACAGTCAAAATTTAGGTATATACCTAACTGTTGACTGTCAGAAGTCAGCTGTGAGCTGTCGGTCAGCACCAAAGAAGCCATGGGGCTACTATATGTACTCTCGATATTTACAGAATCTAATCGCATATATTTTTTTATGGGTTGACCTCGGTGGTCATGGAGTAAAAGTGCTCGCCTCAGGATCCCATGGTTCTGGGTTCAAACCCAGCCGTGGTCGATGGATTTTTCTTGAGCGATAAAAATCTGTAGCACAATTCCTTCGGAGGAGAAGTAAAGTGGTCTGTGCCATGTCGATTGTGACATGTAGAATAACCCTGGAAGGTATGTGAAAATACCTTTCCCGGCAAAATTGGTAACACTTACGCTCTCGCTCATAGAAATTCTCTTGTGCTGATATAATCAGTCGGTTCAGAAAGTTCATGTTAAATATCTCATATATTTATTTTATAATTGTTTCTATTTTTTAAAAATAGTTCAGAACATATAGTTTGATGTATCGCTAATAAGATTTGTAACTGTCAGATATACTTTATCCTCGTACCGCGATTTCACTATAGTTGTGTTACTAAGTTTGACTATCAAACAAACTCATATATTTTGTAAAAGATTTTAAATCATTTATGACGCGTTGATTTTGTGTGGGGTCTTAAATACTTTCCTTCTAGTGATATCGTACCCTGCTGGAAGTCTTTAAACTGACCTACTGTGCGACCTCCAGGAATTGGTCAAATTTCTCCTTGTATTTATTCTCGCTATCGTAGAATTCCTCTATTTCCTTCCACTGGTCTGGTTTGTTCGCTATCAGATACTTGGACGTCTCGCGGATGAATGTTCGTTCTTCTGGAGTCGTGTTACTGAACTCGCTCTTAAGCGCTTCTGGAATCTTGGCTGGAAAAAAAATAAATAGCTGTTAGATATTCTCTTCAGACATATTGTTTTGTTCAACGAATCTTTCTCTCACCAAATAGCGGGAATTCTAGGGTCGCTTTTAGTCGCTAAGCCTTTTCGGGTAGTGATGGAGAAAAGTACAAATTCTAGGCAGATTATCGACCGTGGCTGGGTTTGAACCGACGATCATTGGATCCTTAGGCGCGCAGCCTACCCCAAAACCATCTAGGTGAATTTATTACAATAAACTGATTTATACCTAGTACGCAACAAACAATAAAAACTGCCAAAATTAGAACTTTTAGTTTTGTACATATACTATATTACTTTAAAACTATTGTTTTTTCGACATTTTCCAAGCCACGATGGCTTTGAATTATTCTTAAAAAAATAAACAAGATTTAATTTTAGCCCCATTAAGTAATTTGAGTGTCTTTACATTTATTTCATTATTTATATTTATTTGCGAAGGTCAAGAAATATCAAGTACAAAGTATGTTTTGAGGACTAATTTAATAAACTGACAACATGTCCTATTACAGGTTTTATCCCTTAAACAGAAATTGCTGAATATTGTCATGGATAATGTAACACCCATTATTTTTATTTTCTTGGAATAAATTCCCAGCCAATCTCACTTATATGTTCATAATGACAACATTTCAGTTCCTCTACCCATATTGTTAAATTAGGACGGTACACTCATGGGAAATCACTATGCTATTGTACAGTCATGAAACAAAATATTTATCCAAAAGAATCAATCCCTGCTTTATATTATTATTTTTAGACAATAGGGTCCTTTATAATAGTATGCCTCGTTAAAAACTGGACACAAATCTAATTTACAGCATTTTGTTCGTCTAATTCTTTCTTTAAATACCTGGAAATTTATTGCTCACAAACGTTTTTTAACTTTTTAGATTAAGTTTTTTTATAAAAGGGGTTCTGACGAAGTTAATTTATTACTATCTATAAATGTGTTCATACTGCCACTCAATTAGGAAGTCTCAAGGGGCTAGGACTGGATGTGTAGTTTGATACGGACTGTACCAGATTAAATTAGCTTGTCTGCTGATTATATGTGTGTATTTAGAAAATTAGCTTCAAATACTCTAATAAACCAAAACATTAAATTATTAATAACTGTTTAAGTTCGAAATTGGTAACCTGGTGGTCTAGGCGTAAGGTGTTAGACTTTTGTGCTGGGGGGTCCGGGGTTCAATCCTCGGTCCCGGCACAGATTTATCTGATTACCAAACCCTTCCTTCACCTCTGACAAGATGTGTATTAATCACAACTTGTGAATGTGAGGAATGCCAGGCCTCCACCGTGGTTCGGATCCCACGTTAAACTGTAGGTCCTCCATTTCATCTTACAATCACCCTACCATTGCACATTAGCGTAAGTGCGTACAACCCGAACGGGTGGTAAGACGCGGTTTCCAATAATATTAATAAGTTCGAAATTAACTGTTTTTAATGTCGTTCAGTTAATTCATGTTATATTCTCTCTTAAGCGTTTTCATTTTAATAGAAGGCCTAAAAATTATACGTAGCCCGTTGTCTGATTACTTTCCTGTATCTTATCACATATTGCGTATTATTTTAATGAAATGATTCTACTTATATTTTGAGTTTTAAATACTTTCTTTTTATGGATTTTGTGAAAATGTTAACCATAATTTACAAGCATCAAAACAAGATAAAAACTCAAATCAGAGAAATTGGTATGTTCCACTTAGTGCTGCCACATTTTGGTGGAAAGAGGAACTATCCAACATTGTAACAAGGGAAATAAAGAGGCCCAAAAAAAGTATTAAATGAGTAATGCTGGTCACTATCTGGTAGACACGCTAGTTTCGTGTTGAGCTAGACTGCCGATGACGAGGAGATCGAAGTTCGAATCTCGGTCGGGTGTACTGAAGAGGGTTTTCCAAAATGGTTTTCCACTCTCTCTCTCTCACGCAAATGCGGATACATTTCGTCTAAATTTAACCTACTCTTTCCTATCACATTAGAGTATCAGTATATATGCGTATAACCCAAACGTGTAGTAAGACCCGGTGCAAAAAATCTATAAAAAAACTTTTGGAAATAGAGTATCTATTCAATACACAGTCGCACTTGTGGTCACACTACCTAAGGAGTCAAGCTCACGATAAAGTGTATTGTTGGTGTTGGGAAAGGTTGAGGTTCGAATCTCGGTTGTTTTTACTGTGATGGGCACATGCGATTCATACCTGTGATTTTTCCAAACATCTCCACGCCAATGCGAGTGAACTTTTTCTGAACTACCTGCCTCATCCTTATCCCTTAATCTAAGCCGTTAAATAACACCTGTGCCCCAATATAAATATTTTAAAAGAAGTCTCAGCTATAATCGAGGATCCCATGCTTTAATGCAAGGAGTGGTTCTCCGACTTGAATTAGCAAACAGGATGAGGAGGGTGAATCTTATATAGCTTTGATTCAATAAAGATGTCAAACTTCATTATTTAAAAATCACTCTCAAGCAGCCAATCGAGACCAAGCCACGTGTCAGAATAGAGACCAAGCCACGTGTCAGAATAGAGACCAAACCACGTGTCGGAATAGAGACAAAACCACGTGTCGGAATAGAGACCAAGCCACGTGTCGGAATAGAGACCAAGCCACGTGTCGGAATAGAGACCAAGCCACGTGTCGGAATAGAGACCAATCCACGTGTCGGAATAGAGACCAATCCACGTGTCGGAATAGAGACCAATCCACGTGTCAGAATAGAGACCAAGCCACGTGTCAGAATCGGAAGTTATTTTTTAATTATTACGTTCAACACACGTGACGTAAAACTTAATTTAAGGGTTACGGATAGAGAGCGTAGCTTAGAGAGAGTGCACCCGCATTAGCGTGGAGAGGGAGGAAAACCATCTCTAACGCACCCAGACGGGATTCGACTCCCGGCCTCTCTATGAACGGTGCGGTGACAAGTTGCAGTCTGTCGCGTGGGTCACTTACCCCTTAGCGGTGCGATTTCCGCCGTGCACTTGTTCTCCTCGACCAGACACTTGGCCCACGTGTCGATTCGCTCAGGGTCGCCGATGACGTCTTTCGGGTCTGGTAGACCTGCGCTGACTGTCGCCAGAAAGCGCCGCCACCACCAATGTAGTCTTGGTGGCCATCATGGTGCGGGGTTCGACTCGTGTCTGATATCTCCACTGTCCGGTCAGACCTTTTATAGCGGCCCCAATCACAGACCTTGGATTATACAACCGTCGAGACTTTCTTCACTTCTCTTACCTTCCTCACTGAAACAATGGATGTGTTGGCTTTTGTAATTAACCTGTTAGTAGCAGGTTTCAATTACACGGATAAACAGAGGAGATGCTTTACAACAAACCTCTTTACTTACTCTATGGTGTTAGGAGCTCGACAGTTCACTGCCGCACTTATAAAAGTACTCCACATATATTTATCTATCCAGTCCACCTCATTACACCCTATCTCTACCTAGTTCTATCCAGTCCACCTCATTACACCCTATCCCTATCTTGAACTAGCTCTATCCAGTCCACTTCTTTACACCCTATCCCTATTTTGAACTAGTTCTATCCAGCCCACCTCATTACACCCTATCCCTATCTTGAGCTAGTTATATCCAGTCCACCTCATTACACCCTATCCCTAT
>CABFWO010005361.1:4345-33945 GCA_902155825.1 Timema genevievae
GGGGGGGGGTTTCCTAAATGGTTTTCCACTCTCCCTCCACGCAAATGCGGGTTCACTTCCTCTAGATTAAACCTTCCCAATTCCTAATCCATTAGCGTAATTAGTACTTAGGCGTATAACCCGAACGGGTAGTAAGACGCGGTGCTAAATAATAATAATAATAATAATAATAATAATAATAATAATAATAATTTGATACATATTAAGAATCTAAAATTTAAATTAATGAAATATGAAAACTGTAGCCAACTATGCTCAGTCTTCCTACTTTGACACTGAGGATCATTATTCTGATTAATTTTAAAATTTCAAAGTATTAATCCCTCCAGTTGTCAGAAAAAGAGGCGTATTCAAGATTACAAAAATTGGCCTCATATTTTTATTTGTAAATTAATAGCCTTAGTGAATTAGTTTAGAAAAAAACTTTGTTGGCTATTGTAGTAACAATAATTGCAACACAGAAGTTTTAGTCAAATATAATATGTAATTATATTACTAAATTAATAACATAAGGCCTCAAATTGATGAGCTGTACCATTATTTGCAAAATATTATGGATTTGAAATGTAAAAAGAATAAATTTGGATAAAAGGAAGTCAAAGGTTGTTAGTTAAACATAAATTAATTATTTTCAGTTGAGATCAACGTCAACTTTATGATGCTTGATTTTTACTAGAGAAACGTTGAATAGTGAACTATTATTAGTTAGCTTAAAATTATTTTATATTGAAAGGCTGATAGATGAAGCTTTTGTAATAAAAGTTATTGAATAATATATTATATTCCAAATGGATTATTTTCTCCTTAAACATTAAATATATTATTTAAAATATTAACAGCTCTCCCCACTAAAATACATTTTACAAAAATTTGTTGCAAACATAAAAATCTAAGTTAAGAAAATTAGGTTGTTGTGAATTCAAATTTGTTGAATTACTTTTAGTGTTATTTACCAATTTAAGGAAATATTAGAAGGTGTCT
This sequence comes from Timema genevievae, assembly GCA_902155825.1. Taxonomy (NCBI): domain Eukaryota; kingdom Metazoa; phylum Arthropoda; class Insecta; order Phasmatodea; family Timematidae; genus Timema; species Timema genevievae. The sequence continues at coordinate 5,327 of CABFWO010005361.1, forward strand.
TTATTTAAGGAACAAGTTATTATATTAATTTTTTTTTTGTATTATGACAAAATTATAGTTACATGCAATATTATTTAGTGTTCCCCATTCTAATATCAATCCACACTATACGTAAATGAGTAAGCTAGTAAGATATGAACGAGGAAAATAAAATCTACCCGCATTTTCGTGAAGGGAGAGTAGAATAACATTTTGAAAAAATAGAAAACTTCCTCAAAACAGTTAAAATGAATGGTTTTAGAGATCCTAACTCCCCATTACCGGCCAACCAAGACAAGATTAACACCTTATCTTACATCGTGATCACTGATAAGAGTAATATTAGATTGACCAAAGTACAGTTTGTGCTAGAAACACAGTCTTCTAAACGGAAAGTACTAATATCTAACCACTCATCCACGGGCATCGACGTTACTTTAAGAAGCAATGAGTAGTTTTCACGTCTGTTAGATAACAAACACTAATTAACGAGCTCAAAATAAAACCATGAACAAGCATAATTTAAGTGCAACATTGATTAAACTTCTACTTCACCTTTTTTTTTTACTTCCTCACCAATCTTTTAAATAAAAAAAAATCCAAAAGATATCATCAGATCCCGAGAGAGATTTCAAGAAAACCCACGAGGAGAAAAAAAGAGGATACCAAAGGATAAAGTAGCGTTACAAATGTATTTCCTATTTTTCGGTGTTTAAGTCCATTTTATGGTTTGCCGGGCTTTCAGGGGTACAAGAGGAGTGTTGAGGGGTGAAGGGGTGGGTGGAGTCGTAGAAGTGAAGGGAGAGATGATTGCCAATCACAAATGGTTCTGAACACCACTTTGGGTGATGCGTTTTGTAAGCGGGGGTCTGTCAGACGTGCAAGGGGGTGTGTTTGCTTGCGCCTGCGTGTTATACTTTCTAGGGTTTAGTATTGAGCGGGTTGCCTTGGTGAATAGCTGTAGAGGAGGTGGGGGCGGGGGAGTTTTGGTGATGGCGATGAAAACCACCCTGAAAAAAAAAAATGTTGAAAAGAGGGGTGATGAGCAAAGAGAAAAGGGGATAGAGACAGCGAGACTAGATAGGTGTTTTTAGAGCTTGTAGACTGAAAAGAACCGGTCGTAGAGTAGCTAGGAAGCCCTGGGCATTCGCAAATGAACATGAAATACCAATTTGCACCATAAATGTGTTTGTCTTGTACAGATTAATGTGTTATCAACCCGGTAAGCTCCCTTGGTGCATCGGCTCAAAACTGAAACTGGCCTTTGTGAGCTAAGTCCATGCATGTGAAGATATTGTTGCAAAAAGGAGGATTTTTTTAGCAATAGGAAAAGGTAAATAGGTTTTATCACCATCCCGAAAAAAATAATCATTTAACACACCTTTTTAGTAATTCTATCTTTGATCTACGTATTACTACCCGCCCGAGCTACACGCATTTCAATCACATTAATGGGCCAGGGATGAGAAAGGTGTTGAATTTAGATTAAATGTACCCACATTTCCGAGGAGGGATAGTGGGATCCATTGTTAGGAAAATCAGCCTTTTGTGCAACCGGCAGGGATTTGAGTTGTTGGGTCACTGTTGTAATAGAATGGCGTTAAGTAAAAATACAATTTACAGTGTTTAGTCATTTTTTAAGGGTGTGATTAGGGGGACTGTAAATAACTAGCTCAATGTTTCGGATAGAAGGCGTACTTTTGTAAGTGCGGCAATTAACTTTAGATTTCCTAATGACATAGAGTAAGTAAGTGATCTTTTGTTTTTAACTTTGAATAATAAAATAATTGTTCTACTCCAACCTTATTTTATTAATTTACTTTACGGTGTTTTCAAGTCACAGGCCCTTTTGCGAAATAAATTTTGATGGTCTTCTACGATAGGAATTTTTAAAGCTTGTGAATTGATTAAAACTAATTTAGAAAATATTTATTTAGATTTATTTTGAATTATAAGAAAACGTCCAAAAGTAAGTAAAATTGACAAGCAAAAAAAAAAACCTGTTCAGATTGGTAATAATTAAATCCGCTTCAGTGGGCTTGTAGACAAAGGCTTCAGTTTTTCATTGTCTTGATTTCCATTGTCAAGGTGCTCTGGGATTGTGTCCTAGCCTGGTTTAACGATAATGTTTATCATAATTATTTTCATGAAAATGTGGGATAACTCTATTTAATTTCTGCCCAAGCCATCCCATCCCCATTGGTATAAATATGTCAATATTTTGAATGTGTAGTAAGATGTGAAGTACAAATAAAATTTAAATAACGCCCATGTTTATTGAACGTTGGAGGAAATATAAAATTGTCAGATAATTTTGCAAGCCTAGAATATTTGTAAACACAAAAATCGTATGATTTGTGAAAATAAATAATAATTCTATATATTGTTGTGGGAACATTACACCAAAGATCATAAATGAAATAATATACACTGTTACATACTTACTCTTGTCCATTGCTATAGTAACTAGGAACACTGGTACAGAAAAATAGAGAAAAGAGAAACATCTTTGTCCACCAAAAAGCTTAAGAATCAAATTCAATAATTAAGACATGAACTAAAAAGTGTATATATTTTCTTATAGCTAATAAATTATTGGTTTTTCTGAAAATATAGTACAGAAATAGATTATTATCTTTAATAGTATTACAATTTTAAAATGGTAAGCTATTTTGTATCTCAAATAGTTGCAGAGAAATGAAGAAAATTGGAAAACTTCCACCATGTAAAGTAACTTCAAAGTAATTTTCATGAGAAAATGAGAACTGCCATCTTGTTTATAGTGATACACAGTGTCTAGATATAAAATGAGAGTTGCCATCTTGTTTATAGTGATACACAGTGTCTAAATATAAAATTAAATCAAAATCGTTAGAGCGAATTTGGAGAAAATCGACTTTTTTCTCTTTTTGGCCCTCAGTAAACTACCCTTAATTTTAGGGTTAGATGTCTAATTCCAAAAATCCCCCGGGAGGGCCTTATTAAAACCCCATATCCCAAATTTTATCCCAATCGGTAAGCTAGTTTTGGCTCTAGCCCAAGGTACAGACAGATGGCATTTCGAAAACCACTTTTTGTTTCAGGAGGTCATGAAACGTCGACATTTATCAAAATTTCGAGTTTGATTTTTTTGACAAGCACAATACTTTCTCTCTGATGTGTCAAGAGAAAGTAAAAATAACTATATAAATTATTTAAGGTTGGTATCTCCTCCGCTCTCTCTGAAAGTTGGCAAGCATACCTTGCTTGGTTCCCATATGATGAAGCATATTAAATATTATTATTATTTAGCACCGCGTCTTACTACCCGTTCGGGTTATACACTTAGGTACTAATTACTCAAATGGATTAGAAGTTGGGAAGGTTGAATTAGAGGAAGTGAACTCACATTTGCGTGGAGGGAGAGTGGAAAACCACTTAGGAAACCCCCCTCCCCCAGTTCACCCAACCGAGATTCGAACCTCGATCTCCCCGTCCGCGGCAGTCAAGCTCAACACGACTAGCGCGTTAGTCAACTACGCCACCGAGGCGGGTAATATTAAATAGATACAAAGTATAATCAGTCAAGGCTATACTTCTGCTGTTTAGAGTGAATGAATTGTAGTGAACATATTTTATTTCATTGAACTTATTTGTAATTCTATAATTTATACTTTTTGATCTTTAACCTCATATAGGTATTTCAGAAATATGATTAACTGGCATTATTTGAAGTTTTTTTTTTCCTTTCTTCTATCGTCTCATTGATAATGATAACACTTTTGTCCATACTTTCAAATTGTCTTCAAGCTATACCAAGACTGAATTGTGGACCACAAGTAAACTGTGAACGATCGGTTGATGATCTAGGCGAATAATATTGCCCATTTGGAATATCAGTATGTCTGCAGTTGAAAACAGATCGTGTAGATCGACTTCCATCTTGATTTATCGATAACAAGAAGCGAGGAGCCTTCAACAACATCCAGACCACTGGATTAGAGGGCAAAGTTATATTTAGTGTGGGTTGTGGGGGGTGAAGAATATACGATAGAAACTTCCCTGAATATATAAGTAAAGTAAACAGCGGGGTCACTAATCACTCTAATGAGATGTGGTTAACCGGCTGCATCACTAGCGAGGCAAAGGGTAGCATAACCAGCTGCCTCTGGTACTCATTGAATGATTCACCTGGGCCAAGTTAGCAAGCTTGTTTTACATCTGTCGAGTCCCTCATTTTCCTCTTGACTGGAAAATAAACAACAGACTAACGAAAAATACTACCGCTTGAGGTGAAACACGTTGTCAACAGCGGTAATACATGACGGTACAGTGTTACCAAATAACACCTTGATTGCCTTCCGGTCTGGTCACAATATCAACACAACTTGAACGGAAATAACGAAGGGTAATTAAACGACTGACAAACATTGACGACATTTTGATGTTAGTCAGGAAGGTGACAGTTCCCATTAGGGCTTGCAGAATTTTTGGGGAACCAAATTGTTTGAGTTACGTGGTGAATGGGGATTTTAAAATAATACTCTACATGACTAAACCATGTTACCGTAAATGAGAAAAGGTTGTTCTAGCTTTATATTCCAAATTAAAACACGTACTTATAATGTAAATTTTCGATTTGATCAGTCATCAAAGTGCTTTAATCTGAGTATGCACAGTATTTCAAGTTAAATTTACAAAACGCTTTAGAATGCCATGCATGATAATTTTGTAAACAATAGAACATAAAATATATTTTAGATAACGATTAGATGAGTTAGGTAATTTAAAATTAATCTCACACAAGGCCATTTGTTTATATTTAAATCCAATCAATAAGTCTTCGAATTGATTGGGTCTTTCTTATTTAATTGACAGATTTGTTTTTTCTGGTCTGAGACCTTAGCTCAGCTGTAGCGTGTCTGACTACTGAGTTCTTACTAAATATGATCTAATTTGTTTTGACAACTATCTAAGATGAAGTATAAATATTTTGGTAGTATTATATGGAAGTAATATTCTGAATACATTCTTAAAGTAATACCTATACAAAACACTCAAAGCTAGAAGGTAAAATAAAATAAAAACATAAATCGTACGTTATAGTTTTTAAAGTGTTTCTACGTGAGTTTGATTCAATTACCCACCCTGGGTTTATGTATGTTTCCAAATTTGAAAATAAGAAATAACATTAAAGTGAGCACCTCCATAAACTCGAGGAGGATTCGAATCCCGATCTCCCCGTAACTGCAACACCAGATCAGACTACTTTGACGTTTTTATCCACGTGCCCAGAAGTGTGTCTGGTGTCAATTGAAAAACTTTTTTTCATTTACTTTTTATTATGCGCTTCAAAAGGTTTATTCCTATATTGAGTCTACAATACGACGGCCATTAATTATAAATAATTTATTCTTTTAAAAAGTGAATGATCTCACGCTCCTAGTTGTGACGGTAAATGAACTATCACCACCCACCATCCAATGAACGAACAGAAGTATGATGACTCCGACTGATGTGTCACAGCTGTCACACAGTGTTGGTAGATGGCAGGGTAGTCATAGGCTGTTTTTATCATCACACAAGTTTAGAAACTCGCGTATGGGACAGTTCACATATGATGGTATTTCAATTTTTTAAAAATTATTTAGAGCTTACAAAATAAAATTTCTGCTCTCATACTGATAGCTAAGTGATTGATCACAAGTTTAAAGGACCATGGTTTTTATTCCGGGTAATGATAACTAAATATTTTAAAATGTTCGTTCTATTACTCAGTTATCAAATATATTGGTGCCACAGGGCTGTGTGTGTATTTTTAGTCTCGCTGTAATAATTTCTAGTCAATTTGTAAATCACGTTCTTATTTAGTCTGTGTGTTTATAAAGTGCACATTAAATAACTATTTAAAAATATAAATAAATTCTGTAATTTTAAGGAATGTAGTTTACAAAATCTCTTACTAGATTCTCGATTCAATTATTTAACATTGATCAGTTTAAAAACGAAGCCTATCTTGAAAATTTTTGAGAATTAATGTTGCTATGCTTTTCATGTAGATCAAAACCACAGTTCTATTCAAATTGGAGTGGCATAACTTAAGTAACTTGAATATTAATGATCACCAGAACATAAGATCGCCATTCAACCCTATCCTAAGATGCTTCCATACAATTCTTGACCTAACACCCAGTCTACTTCAATCCATTTTAACACGCCATTGACGTCTTGGTCTACTAAAGGAATCCTGTATTTTCAGGTTTCCCAACTAAGTCTTTGTGTACAGCCCTGTCGTCACCCTTGTATGCCAATTGACACCTCCACATGAGTTTGTGTACCTTTATCTTATAAATATGGGGATGAATACAAATCATTAATTTCTTCATTTTATAACTTTCTTCACTCTCATGTTTGTTCATCCCTCTTGGGCCAAAATATGTTTATCAGTAATTTGTTCAAAGAAATTATCAATTTATTCTGTTGGTATATAGTTGTAGTGCACGCTTCACTCCTGTAAATAAATGGAACGATGAACCGCACAGACTTTATCTCACTTTTATCTCAAAATAAAGACATTTACTAAAACCTCGTAAGATTTGAGAAACGAAATAATGTACTAATGTAATTGTTGGAGAAGCACTGCACCAAAGAGCACAAATAAAATAATATACACTGCTAGGGGAAAATTGAGAAAAAAGGAACATATCTGTCTACCAAAGAGAATAACCATCAATTTTAATTATTGTCAAATAACTCCATAAATATGATTATAGTTGAGAAACTATTGGTTTTATAAAAAATATATTCCAAATAAAATATTTTCATTTTTAATAGTATTGCTACAACTTTACAATGATAAGGAAGATAACATATTTCATAGCCGTAAACTATAACTGGTAATATTTTAGTTTCGTTTATTCTCAGTATATTTGGAGAAAAGACGAAACGACAGTGGCTTACAAACGGAATCATAGAATACATTCCATGGAAAGTAAAACTAATGCAATTATTTAGAAATGAGTAGGCTACTTAACTGAAATATAAACAATAAACTTTCTCTTTTAAAAATATAAAATTATAACGTAAATAAATCATTTTGCTGAGTAATTATATTCATATTGTTCATAATATTAAACTTATGTGCTTGATTTGTAAACTATTGATACTCTTATCGATAGTCCAGTTGTTTAAGACATTAGATCCTCATTGCACCTGGTTACCTTGATGGAGGTTAGGTTCGGATATCAACCTGTTCATCGGGCGAGATTTTTTTATTTGTCATCCCAAACAATGATTTTCTCTCCCATCTTCATGCCAAATGTGGACACACGTGCTATAGACACACCTTCTCACCCCTACCTCTTAAACGAAGTAATTTATTAACAATGGTGTTGGAACGTGCTAGCTCAATGTATACACACTTTGAATCACATAACAATATTAAATTTTCACCATTTATTTTGACTTACTTTGGACAGCCAATCATTTGAAGACTTGTTTAAGAATAGCAACCCTCTCATTCTTTGTACCGAATATGTGTGAAATTAAAGTTTAGGTGGGATTATAGCAGATGAGTTTCATTTACATATTTAATTTGATTATAATATAATTTTAGACGAATTTAAAAATTAGCAACGAACAAATGTACTTTATAATACTATTTATGAAGTTAATTATAAATATACTATACCATTCTTTAATATAGCAGGAAATTTCGGAGGTAAAATATTTTATTTCAAAACTAGATTCTCTTTATGTTATTTATTTTGCTTTTAATAGACATATATATATATATGGGCAAATATCTGCCAATTCCATGAACAGTTTTTTTTCTCCTGACCATTTCATGAACTGGACAAATATCTGCCAATTCCATGAACAGGTCTTTTTTCTCCTGACCATTTCCTTAACTGGGCCAATATCTGCCAATTCCATGAAGAGGGGTCTCTTCTTTTGACAATTTCATGAACTGGGCAAAAATTGCATTAACTCTTGCCTATTCCATGAACTGGAACTTTTTGTTCTATCTTCTACAAGTTCGACTGAAATTCACTTTAAGATAGTATATTAAGATAGCCTAACCTAATTTAAACTAACCTTCCATTCAAAAACGATTAAGAGTTAAATTAACTCAAAGACCAAACCTGTTCTTCGCTGTCCATTTCCCGTACCTGGCAAAAACTCGTCCACTTAATGAAATGGATCATGATTGGAGCTGCCCAGTTCATGTAGTAGACAGTTTATGAACTGGGAAGCACAAGCACTGCACAATTCATGAAATGGACGAGTTTTTTTGCCCAGTTCGTGAAATGTTCAATTGGAAAGACCGTTCATGGAATGAGCAGAAATTTGCCCGATTCATGAACTGGGCAAATTCACGAATGGGTTGTATAACAATCTTAAAAAATAATTCTGAATGGTCGATTTTAAAAATTTTAGTAGATTAAGCCTGTCTAGGACCGGTTGATTATAAGAATACTACCCAACCAACCAAAATATAATCTTAAACTGGCAGACAGATGGAAGGTTAGGCTTAATTAGATTGGATTAGCTTGTAATTAATTACACATAAAGGAATTCAAATTATTAACTCAAACACTTGTTTTAGTGTATTATAACTTTTCGTGTTTAAGAAGAAAATAGTATAAGTTACTTCTTTTAATATAATCGCTTGGGAGGTACCAACCTCGATGGCCGCATAGTCTAACAAGCTACTCAAGTGATAGAGTAGACAGCCAAAGACGGATAGACTGAGGTTCGATCCCAGTCAGGTACTCTGAGCTCTTTTTCCTAAATGGTTTTCCACTCACCCTTCACGCAAATGAAGGTACACTCCCTATAAATTAAACCTTCATAATAGCTAACATATTAGTGTAATTATTGCATAGGTGTATAGCATGAACGGGTAGTAAGACGCGGTGCTAGAAAAAAATAGTTTGGGCTTGAAAGTTTTGTGCACTTGCTGAGCGGTTCCTCGGCAATTGTCCAAAATCTTAGCTTTTTAGCTTATTGTAGAGTACGAAAAATCTACTGTATATATATATATATATCCATTGTAAATTGATTAATATTTATTTAAAATAACATGAAAGTGGTCCACTGGATCTAAAATGTTCCCTTAAGCCAGTGGCCAAAGGGAAGTGTTCTGCTACTGGAGTATTCTGTAGAGACATTCTCTTTAAGCTGTTACGTGCCCGAGAGTAGTAGAGTAGTGTGCATGTGTCGCCGACAGACGCCATCTGAATAGCAAGCGTACACGACTTGTTGCTGGCTGACCTTCCAAACTAACTTTTTCCTCCATTCTCATTCATGTGACCGAGTGAAAAGGGAGACCGATTATATATTTTAGAATGGGTTCGTCTTTTTGATTGGTAGTATTTCTGAATGCCATATTGTTTATGTCAGGTTGTTATTGAGTCTCATTTTCATCAGATGACCTTTTCTGACAGCTAGAAGAGCTAGTAGCTCTTCTTTTACATAGTCATACATACATAAACTCATGTGAATCACTTTTGATTGATACTATTAATACCCATGAACTAACGTTAACAATGATATTGGTAATTTGTATAGTGGTCAGCGCACCTAAATAACGGTCTGAGGGTCCAGGGTTTAATTCCCAGCTAGTACCAAATGTATTTTTACCCAAAATAATAAGTACATTTACTTATAATTTGTTTATTAGACATACTTTTTTAAATTAAAAAGTATTGTGTATACAAGTTTAGAATTACTAGCAAAATTAACCCTTTTTGAAGTATTTACATTAAATGTAAAAATATTGTAGGTATTTAATTTTTCTTAACTTAAAATATTATACGTGAAATTATTTTTTTATATATATTAGCTTTATTAAAAGTATTTCATGTGTACATACATACACATAACTAACCCTGCCGTCCCCTCACGGGATAAGCAAGAAACTGTGCATCAACTCAAAAAACAGCTCCGTACTCAATCCATTCTCACTAACTTTCTCCACACTTCCCTATCCTTGCATACTCCCTTGGCTTTAACGACATCCATACATATAGTAGGCCTAACAAATGCTTTTTTATTCTTAAAACTCATAAATTTTATCTTTTTCGCACATTCGTCTACAACATTTAACCACGTCTTACATGGCCTACCCCTTTCTTTTGATCCACGCATCGCCACTTGATCTACACTCATACTCTCAACGTGCCCAAACCAACTTAAGACGCTTCTTTCACATTTACCTATTGGACTCTCTTTAAAGAGCACTCCTTCAGCAGCCATTCACTACTGTCTCTGTCCATACGAGTGTCTCCACATACATTTCTTAGATATCTCATTCCGACCGCATTCACCTTGATCTTATGTTTCTCCCGACAAAGCCACGCTTCATAGCCATAAAACAATGTTGGCGTTAACACACTTTTATATACTGTCATCTTTGCCTCTTTCTAAACTACTCCATTCTTTGCAATATTCCACAGACATCCAACTATTCTCCGAGATGTACTCACCCATTTGACAATTTTACCATCCATCCTTCCATTTTTATAGAACATTCTGCCCAGATACACAAAACCGTCCAGTTTTTCTAACAGTTTTCCATTTGTACTAAGTTGACAATCATTTCCTTATCTGTCCTTATCAAAAACTTTAATCTTAGTTTTAGAGATATTTATATGAAGATCCATTCTGTCTGTCACCGCATTCAAACGATTTAATGCATTATGCAAGCCACTTTCATTCTCAGTCATTAATACGGTACCAATAATAGCACTCTCACATTCAAACTGTCCATTTTACACAAAACGCGTTCTCACATGCATCCCTCATACACTTATCCATGAATACATTAAACAACCATGGAGACATATCACAACCTTGTATAACACTCTATTCATTGTAAAACCATTCGCTCAAAGCTCCATCCACCCTAATGCATGCTTTATTTCCATCACACACCACCATAATTGCATTTACTAACCATGTATCCACACCATACATGTTTCAATCCCTCGCTGCAATGCAAATATCAGGTTCATGCAACCTCTATCTGGCGTGACACCAAATATCAGGTTTATGCAACCTCTATCTGGCGTGACACCAAATATCAGGTTCATGCAACCTCTATCTGGCGTGACACCAAATCTTGTCCGCTATTTTTTCACGCAAGCATCTCATGTATAAGATTAAAATAAAACCACAGCTGTAATTTTATTTGATATATATGTTAATAAACATCTTAACTCAGTTTCTAGCGTGTCTGATTACTGAGATAAGGGTCCCAAGTTCGATTCCCGGTATAGCCAAAAATTTATAATTGGTGAAATATGGGCTTACCCTCTCGCATTGATAAATTATCAGCCGGGGACTGGATGTTGTGCCTGCCCTAGTCTTAAGATAAATTATAAGATATACGAAGCTATGACAGGCCTAGCCAGCCGGTGGTGGAAAATATATGGCTTGAATAAAAAACTGACCCAGGCCACAGGCTGGAAACAGTAATGGATGTAAGGACACATTTAAAGAAACATAAATAGCTCAATAGTCCCAAATTATAGCCTCTTGTAGATCATTATAAGTGTGATCAGGAAAAATAAATTAAAATACAATAAAGAACTGTAAGTATTTTTATTAATCAGAATAATACTAAATTTCCTTCCTATGGTGTACCCAACTAAATATAGGCCCCCTAAATGTTATTGTTACATACAAGTAAATGTTTCAATTTAATGATACAAGAAAATGAACAGTAATATATTGGTAGCTACCATGAAAATTATATATATATATATATAAATTATTAATAAAAATACAGAAACTAATTTAATATAAAAAACGGAAATACCTGAATCACAAATTTTTGACGATTGGGAAAACAGCATTTACGATTCTAATATCATAGAAAATGGGAGCCTGTAAAAGGTGTCGAATCTAAAAATAAGGTTTAAATCGAAAATTTAAAAAAGGATATAGAGAAAACCTATGCATCATAACCCCCAACCTCGAGAGGTCTAGGTATATTTAATTATATTAAATCATTATCCAGTTCGATGGTAAATTTTAAAAACAACAAATATAAATATGTAGGCCTATTCATTAAAACATTTTTTTACCTCATCTTCATGATATTTACATGTTTTGTGGGTTATTTTATCTGGTTATGTATACTTTGTTTTTCTTGTGGTCTAAATGTTATGTTATTATAATTTAAATAAAGGAGAAAATGTTTTTTTTAATTATTTGTTGTTAAGTGTAACATTTTTTTACTATATTATATGTAAAGGAACATTTTTAAAAAAATTTAGTATTAGTAGTTAAGTGTAAATGTAATTAAAATCAACACTTTATATAAGTTATATGTATATATACACACAATCCAATTTATAACAATATTATTGTACTGTCGAAGATACGAGTAGAGTATACTTTAATTAAGCTTAATCTTATATCATTATATATGTGTATAATTTTTGATTATATCCAAAACATTATATATACACTATTATATATATAATAAATAGTATTCACTAAATAAGATCTGGATATGGGAATCGAACCTGGAACCTTTGGCTTAGTATGCCAATTCTTTAAGCTGAGCTCTCGATGAGTCGTCCTACGCCAAGGGTAATTCCTCACTCATATTTTAAGGCAGAGTCTGTGATGGACGTGTGGAAATCGTCAGCTACACATGAGTGCTCAATTAAGATCGTGAGCTATCAGATAATGCAGCCACCTTCGAACAGGTGGGGCTTTATGCTGCCAAACGTACAGTTTCAGCTGTACGAATGCACATATCATAATGGACAATATAGCAAAGCTATTATATTATGGTTATAGTCTTTTCTAAATAATAAATTACTTGTGGTGATCTGAATTAGTCCTTTTAAAGTATAATAAAATTCGATACAAGAATTAAAGATGTTTAAAATGAAAATCAGGATTTTTTTCTAGTCTCGCCAATAATATTTCTTCAATATCAAAACAAAATCAATGATAACGGAAAACTATATCTTATGGCGCTCATAAAACATCAACTTGCAAATAACAATAAGTACAGCTGTACACAAACTATTGAGAGGCCAGATTCATATCATAGTTATAGCTTGGTTAAAAATTCGACGCAGCTATTATCGTTCCCAACATATTATTAAGATTTCTCCTTGGATTTACGTAAAGAAGACTTTATTCAATTGTGCATTACCTGTGCTCTGTGTGAGTGATTAGGATGTATCAGTTTCTTTATTTACAAATGGATACACATTTTTGTAGGTAGTTAAATGTTGAAAGTCTATTGTTAAATTTAGGCTACCCCCTCTCACCATTGGTTCCGGAGATATGTCTGGTGGTGGTGAGGTGGGTGGGGGTGCTAAGAGGGAGGTGGTTTGTGTAGCCCCTGTGCACGAACATGTGCACCTGTAAGCAGGAATTTTAAAATTTTAATTAGATTAATTTTTACCCTTTTTCCCTTCTTAAACTTTTAACAAGAGTCTCCCTTTTTCCCCTTTGATACTTATATCATTTCTGCATGTTTTAACATGTTTGCCTCTTTATACCCTTCTTGCACTACTTCAACCGCTTGGATTCAATGTCTGATCACTGGAACTAAAGAATAACCAAACCAAGGTTTGAATCAGTTCATTTGAATTGTCTTCCTTCCGTCTTAAGTTAACGATCTTACAATCTTTTGGTCTGACAACCCCTTGAAAATAAAATGATGTGAAGAGTTAACCTGACATTGAAAACATTTTATATTAAAGTACAGCGTGACTATTATTAATATTTTATGATAGCTATGATGATAAGTGAATATTAAAAATAGTTTACGCTATTGTTTAAATTTAAAAAGGTATAAGTAATTTAACATGTATGAGCCATTTGCTTTAGCGTTAATAGAGTAGTGATAGTTTTTGTCGCAGAGTTAAAGTGCTTGTCGATGATGGACTTCCATCTGTCTTGATAAATCCGAGATGCACACCCCAATATTTCCCCCATCACGTAAATCTTTGCCAAATATTAGTATTTTTTCTTCGTTTTAGTGTTAACTGAAGTAGGGGTCAAGATGTCATAGGTGTCAGGCTCACAAAATTATATACTATAAATAAACGTTCAATTTCACAAATCTAGGTTTTACATGGTGATAATGCAAACAACCAGATTTTTTGGATTTTTTAAGTAACCCGCACCAGCAGCTAAGCGGCCCAAAAAAACAACACGCCTGATGTGCACATTTTCAGTCATCCTTAAGTACCTTTGTAAAGTTTCTTGGTCTTGAGATGACATTATTAGCACACAAGTGTACATAAGATTAATTTTATGGTACTATGGTTTTATATTATGAATTCAATACTATTCGTGAAACATATCATGTTGTGTAAAATATATTTAAAAACCAAAATGTTTTCTTGTTCGTGGTAAGGGTAGGTATGTTGGTTTCCTACGTTAAAGCCAGGCTCTATTTTTAAGGGATGCAGGGAAATATCATTTTCAACTTCCAGTAAGTTTCTTAACTTAGGGTTGACTTTGATTGCTTCATTTGCCGAAGCAGAATATGAAGTTAATCAGAACTTCACTAAGAGAGAAAAGTTATAAGTTGTTTCAAAGATATATAACCATGCTACGCCTCACTTTAAACACGCTAGTGTCTCACAGAATGAGAAACCCTCGTCACACTACTACATTTACTGTGAATTTACTCTTAGTTCTAAAAATAGTTAAACTACTGTTTTATAGTAAACAGGAACTATCCATTTTTTAGTAGTGCAAAATTGGTCTTCACTTGTCAAAAACTATGCTCTAAGAAGTAGCTCCATTACTTTCAAAACTATGTTCTAAGAAGTAGCTCCATTACTCTCAAAACTATGTTCTAAGAAGTAGCTCCATTACTCTCAAAACTATGTTCTAAGAAGCAGCTCCATTACTCTCAAAACTATGTTCTAAGAAGTAGCTCCATTACTCTCAAAACTATGTTCTAAGAAGTAGTTCCATTACTCTCAACAGTTTCAATGCCACTCGATTGTATTTAGTTAAATATGTGCTGAGCAAGAAATCTATTACACATTACATACATTAATCTGTGATGAGCGTGTACCATCTTGGACTTACATAAACAAATAAAAATTATCCTGAAAACATTTCGACCACTTCATGAAAAAGAAAGAAAGATTTGGACGGTAGGTTTACAAGGGTACAATTGTTAGGCATACGTAAAAGTTTTTACTATCTATAAACAGTATTTTTATTTGCAATGAAAAGAAACTTTTTTTTATTCTAGCAACGAGAGTTTCAATTTTCTCAACGCCGAGTCTTGAACTTCTTTTTTTTTACTGCCCGTAGAAGTAAAAAGTGTGAGCCAAGCCGTGTTTAAAAAACAGGGAGTGATAGAGAGGGGTGTTAGAGGGGAGAGGGGAAGTTAGAGACCACGGAATGGATCATAAGAAAAGGATTTTGTTTAAAGACAGAATACCTCACTACCTCAAGAAATTCTTTGTGTATAACCACACTCCTCCTTTTTCAAACACAAAACACACACACAAGCAAACACACACACCCATCCACAAGAAAGACTTTTTAAGAGAAAACCTAGAGCTTGCCGTTTTGGCAACCTGAAACAACTATAAAATAATTTACTGGAATTCTGTCTCCACGATAAATAAAATCTCACTAAGAGCAGACGGGAATAGAAGTTTTTCACCCAAAAGGTCTACATAGTAATTCCATTTAAAGCTGTGTTTTCGGTCCACATAATCACGTGGTTAGAAAGAGTGGCTGGAAGTTGAGACCCTTTTTATAGACCAAGTGGTGCCTAAAATAACTTATTGTTTGCTCTAAGATTGGCTACGGCATAGAAATAATATATCTACAGTTAGGATAGTATAGTCCGCTTTGGTGGCCGCATGGTCTAGGGCGATACTCTCGTAATCGACTAAACAAGGGGTTCTTAAACTGGGGTCTGTTGATGGGCTTCAGGGGGTCCGTGAACCAATGACAAAAAAATTATAAATTGTAGATCAAAATTTGGATTTAATTATTACAAAGTTTCCTGTTTCTTCTACAGGCAGGGTATTCATCCCTTCATGTCATCAAAACAAAAAATAAAAATAGATTGAATATTAAAGATGACATGCGCGCTGCACTGATGAAAACTGCTCCACAATTTCAACGTCTTATTCTAGCCAAACAACAGGACCCTTTTCATCGACTTTTTACTTTTGAACATTTACTAAAGCTCACTTTGAAGTTACACACTTTGAGTTTATTTCACTTTTCTTCAAGAATCTTCCATTAATTTTTGCATAAAAAAAAAGTAAGAGATATAATACGTTGTAAAGATTGTTTTTACATAATCCCGATATGAATGTAATAAATTTACACTGCACTAAATTAAACTAGCAAATTGCGCTATAATTACGTAAACCCTTTTCCGGCTTCAAGTAAAAAACATTGTAATTACTTTTTTTGAAAATTTCGATTTTTGGTTAAAAATGAAAAATTACTTCCGGCTAAAAAAAATTGAAATTTTATTAGTGGTTGCACATCTTAGATTCATCGCATTGCTATTAAAGTTCTCATTTGTAAATTTTGACCAGTAAAAAAGGTCAATATTGGTTCAAAAATGTTCGATACTTTCGTATTTTGAATACTGTTTAAAACTTTTGAAATTTTCATCGTTATCGCATTGTTGTTAAACCCCTCATTTGTAAATTTTGATCAATGATAAAGGTTGATATTGGGTCAATAAGGGTCGACACTTTCATAATAAAGAGAAAAACAAAAAATTTTACTCCAGGTTTAAAATTTTGAAATTTTACAAGTGGTTGCACATCTTCAGTTCATCGCATTATTATTGTTAAAGTCCTCATTTGTAAATTTTGACCAGTATAAAAGGTCGAAATTGGGTTTAAAAGGGTATACACTTTTGTATCAAAGCGATAGATAGTAAAATAGTAACATTTTCTAAGTGTGTATTTACGTCCATTTTTATGGGAAGGGGGTCCATGGCCTTTGTCAGATTCTCATAGGGGCCCGTGACCCAAAACAGATTAAGAACCACTGAACTAGACTGCTGATGACGGAGATATAGTTTTTCAACCCCGGTCGGCTGTACTGAGTGTGGTTTTACTAAATAGTTTCCCACTCTCTCTCCACTCAAATGCTGGTATACTTCTTCTATATTCGACCTTCCTCATCTATAAACCATTGGAGTAACTAGTACATAAGTGTTAGCCCAAATACAGTGGGTTAATCATCATCTTTTAATTTAAAAGTCTTACTCCATAGTAGGCCTATACATTACAATAGATTATATTCAATTTACAATAATAATAATAATAATAATAATAATAATAATAATAATAATAATAATAATAATAACCTAAATTTTATTTACTACAATGCTGACTAAAAGTTAATGAGGACTAAAAATTGGTACAATGATGATCGATTATTAAAATTAACATACATATACATTATTAATTACATAAAATTCAACAAAGAAAATGGTGTGTGTTTAACTATTTCAAAGTAGAACATATAATTAAAGTTAATAAATAAATTGTATTATTATTTATAGTAAAAACTGGATCGTACACATCCTTAGGAGGAACTGTCTTCTGCACGACATCATATAAGAAAAGGTTGAGGGAAAGAGGAGCTTAGAAAGGAGGAGGATTCAAATATTGGATGATTTGAAGGAAATAAGAACATTTTAGGAGCTTAAGGAGGAGGCATTGGCGATCACTGACAAAAGGAGTAGGCCTGTCGTAAGACAGAGTACCTAATAATATAATTGTTAGTAATAATAATTTTTAGGTAAAGTAAGGAAATTATGCAGAAATTATATTAGAAGCCAGCATGGAAACTGGTTTAGAAGTAAACGCTGATAAGACTAATTAGGCTTACACTCATAACACAAATTGAGAACAACAATTCAGAGATTACTGCTAGCAACATATAATTTGATAGGGCAAATGAATTTAAACATTTATTAACAATCCAATTAGTAATAACGATATTAGAGTAGAATTTTGGAAAAAGACTACAACAGGGAAATTATTACTATCACTAGGTGAGTAAGTTTTAAAAATCTCGGCTGTTGTCAAGAAATTGTCAGGGTTATCAAATGTTGCAGGTTACTATGGGCAGAATTTGCACCACAAATGGAAGAAAATAAAACCAATTTCAAGTTATTACTGGTAAAACTAATGTGCCGAGACCATTGGGAAGACCTAGACAAAGATAAGATTAGAACGGACCTGAAAAAGAAAGGGTGTAATGAGGTTGACTGGATATAATTGTAACATTTGTCGAAGTAACAAAAATAAGAACAGTACTATTATATACAAAACATTTATTATTGGTTAATGCAACTCACCTCAGCCAGCTGTAATCAAAACGTCCCACCCCACTTAACCTTCAATAACACGAGGGAAAACACCATCGACCCCAATCTACTAGCCGATTAGACTGACCGAGTCAAGCGAACTGCGATGCTATTCTAAATTTAATAGTTTTGATCGAGTCTCTCTTAAGTATACGTAGTGACGTAGCTCATAAACTCTTTTACATAATGTGTTTTGTTTTCATAAAGTCAAGTTTAATGAACAAATTATAAATGTTGTCATTTCATTATTAGGATTTTGTCCTTATGGCATAGAACATTACGTATGAAAATATGGTAATACTCTGTGCGAGAACGTAACTTTTTCACTAATTGGGAGAAAATTAATAATGTCTTATGCAATATATCCCTATTAAATGAAAGTTTTCCTTTTGTATACTCTTAACAAGAACTTTAATCTTGTATACCTACGAGAGATAGCTGCAAATTTTGATGTGGTTCTGGAGTAATTGTATTTTGAGTATGAGAGTCGGTTTTGGCTCAATTGTTAATTCTATTGCAGTTTTTTCTATCTCGTCTATCATATAGAATTGCCTGTTTAGATGTTAGGATCTATGATACTGCTATAGATCGAGCACTACGTTTTATTATAACAGGAATTATTAAATTTGATTAATTGTGCGTAATATCGTTCTAATATATACCTTTATGCCTTTTTAAATGAATATTATTCTACCAATTAAATACCAAAGAAAACTTTCCAATTTGACTTCTCTTTCATGCTATCTACTTCACTCGATCAGCTACCGGTTTTATCTTTTATTGTTGACTTTAATGTATATATATAGATGTTCCCTTTTTGGCAACTTGGGTGTTGTGTGAAGGGGTCCGGCTTAGAACAGTTATATATATAAAATATATATTTTAGTATTGTTCAAAGGGGGTCATTCTGCAATTTCCTCTTTTTTTTCTATTGTAATGTTGCACGTCCTTCCTTTGATCCCTTAAGGACGAAGGATGGGTGCATAATTAGCTAAAGTTAGGGATAGGTAACGTACTTTTGTAAGCGCGGAAATGGAATTTCGAGCTATAATGACTTGTAGTAAGTATTATTATTATTATTATTATTACTATCGTGTTTATTGAAAAATATAATTGAAAATGTGAAAATTACAAGTTCAAAAAATAGAATAAAACAAAATTTTATATTATTATTCATAATATATTTAAATGATGGCTGTGTATCGTGTTTCTTAGGGAAAAAGGACTGCTACTATAATGGACCAGTTTTTGTGTTCATCTTTTATGGCTTTTGACAGAATTAGAGATAACTTGGATATTAAATAGAGAGCTAAGACACCACCTGGCCATTTCCAAAATATATATTTTGTTTTTGTGGGCCATCCTTTTGACATAAGGAGTAGATATATAAAGAAACAAATAAGTAGAATATAACATTGAGATAAAATAAAACTAATATCTACGTAAATATTGTTTGAACAGCACAGTATACCCGCACGAGTGACCACGAGGTCCAAGGAGGATAACGTTAGAATCTCAGTTTGTGTCCACTGAGAGTGTGAGGGAGTTGGGGTTAAGGTGGTAAGTAAGGGGGCCGTAGGACGTTTAGAACGTTAGCACATTCCCCTTAAAAATGAGCCATTTGGACCAATCTAGGCAGGACGTTTGGATCAGTATTAGTAAGTAAATGGAAGGTATTTTGGAGCAACCAAGATAAGACGTATGGAATAAGGATAATGAGAACTCTTCATTTCATTTTTGTAGACCAAGCCTAACAATATAATCTAACATAACCTAACCTAACTATCAAATGAATTCGTTCAAGTTTGCCCTATCTAACCTATCACAACCTAATGTAACCTAACCATCAGGCAATATCCTTCTATTTGTACATACCTAGCCTAACATAACCTAGCCCAGACTAGCAATCAAGCGTAGCTCTTTAAGTTTCACAAACCTAATCTTGCCTAACAGATCGTGACTGTTAGACGATTGAACATACACTGGCTATTGGAAACACACTAGGTATGATTAACAGGTGTTTTCTCGACCACGTCAAATGTTCTATGACCAACCTGGTCCAAACGACCCTTATATTTAAGCAAGTAAAGTCCCAGATTGCACCAAATGTCCTACAAGAGGGCACGGTTGGGTTATCCAATGTGAATTTCCCATGCTCTCTCCACACTAATGCAAGTGTATTTCCTAAAACTATCATCATAAACGCTCTCTCATAGTCCTAGTACTTAAATAACCTTCTTTTTTAAATTCCAAAACTAAATAAAAATCACTACAATATAAAAACAGCCTATTTAGTTTGGAGTTCATAAAATTATACAAAAAATAATTAATTTTAAATATTTCTTTCAAACTTGTTACACATGTTTTGAAAATGCTTTTTCAAAATGTTTATGTTCTCCCATCAATTTTTTTTTCTGATAGTATCAATTACTTATTTAATGTTTTCATTTCTAAAATTAGTAAATGTTGACGTGTGGTTTTGATACCAGATGAAAAATACTCATTTTCTGGGCAGCGCACAATATTGGTAAATATGTTGAAATTATAACAAAAAACATTTTTCATGCAGATAAAATTAGGTGACCCCTTCGGTTAGATAGTCATAAAAGTTTGTTTATTAAGAGTTTTTTTAGGGGGAAAGGGGGGAGATAGAGAGAGGGCTATTTGAAAAGAACCTTACATTATACTGTTTCAAAAATATTTATCTGTGCTGGGGGTCCGGGGTTCAATCCTAGGTCCCGGCATGGATTTATCTGAATGCCAAACCCTTCCTTCACCTCTGACAAGACGTGTATAAT
This sequence comes from Timema genevievae, assembly GCA_902155825.1. NCBI lineage: Eukaryota > Metazoa > Arthropoda > Insecta > Phasmatodea > Timematidae > Timema > Timema genevievae. The sequence continues at coordinate 26,441 of CABFWO010005361.1, forward strand.
CACAACTTGTGAATGTGAGGAATGCCAGGCCTCCACCGTGGTTCGGATTCCACGTTAAACTGTAGGTCCTTCATTTCATCTCACAATCACCCTACCATTACACATTAGCGTAAGTGCGTATAACCCGAACGGGTAGTAAGACAAGGTGATAATAATAATAATAATAATAATAATAATAATAATAATAATAATAATAATAATAAATATTTATGACGTTTAGGTTCAACACTAAATATCTTATTGTGAATAAGGAACAAATTAATATAGATCGATATGATTTTTATTGAATATATTTTAAAAAAACAAGAGAATCAAGTAACTAAGTATATTTTATGTGATAATTATTATAATTAAGACTACTAAAATAATGTGTTAACTTAATATTACAATTTATTATCCACAACTACAACTACTCCACATCTGTGGTCGAATGATCTATGGCACCACACTCGCAATAGACTTGACTGTCGATGACCGGGAGATCAGGGTTAGAATCCTGTTCGGACATATTTGGAGTGATTTTCTTACAAGTTTATTTATTCTCCACCCACGGAAAGTCTAGTACACTTCTTCTAAATACAACCTTCCTGATCCATAACATATTAGAGTAAATTAGTAAGTATGCCTATAGCACGAATGTAGATGGAGTGGAAAACAAAACAATATTATAGATGCGGCAGAATTTAACCAACCATTTGGCAGGATTTCATGGGCATGAAACTATTTACCTCCATGTTCGTCAAGATTTTCCAGACAAGAAAGGACCTAATTTGGAAAAAATACTATACTATACATTCTTGCACGTGTGGCTTTTATCACAGACCTAAACTAGTCTACCCACTCAGCCAGACCTAAACATATTTTTAGATTATTTCAACATTCTTAGTTGTATTTTTTTGCTTAGGTTCAAGTCACGTTAGGTTAAAGATATGTATAAAATGTCTTTTACTGACACATACGTGTTAGTAATACATCTTAAATAATAATTTATTTTTAATAGCTAAAATACAAACATAATTTAAAATGCGATTTTCTTTTTGTAAGCATTATTTTTCTAAAAGTCCATTAACCAAGCCGATTAATTTTATAATAGACCTAAGAAAAATGACCTTCCTGATAAGATACATTATTTTATTTATTTGAAGTATTTAACTTACACTTTCTGAACTGACTGATTATATTAGCAAGTAAATTATAAATTTAATCTAAAACAGACAACCTTCAAACCATCATTGTGACCTTTAGCTCAATAGACAGACATGCTACCAACAGAGCTAAGGTGTTGGACTACGTGTGGATGATAAAGGCATAAATATGTTATGTAAATATATAGAAATGGTTTTAATTTAACCATGGATTATATACATTGACGTTGTTGAATATTTTTTATAGGTCGCACCGATGAAGACGAAGATAAAAGTGATAGACCCGTCTTGTTAGTTTGCTGGTGACGGATAGGTTTGGTTTCGAATCCCGGCTAGATGTAATAAGTTTTTTTTTAACGCTTTTACACTCTTCTTGCATGCAAATCCGGATACACTTCCACTATATTATTCGTTCCTTAACTCTATTTCATTAGTATGAACATTAGCCGATAGAGTGACCCGGTTGTAAGTTGTAAAGCAAAGATTTGTATTTTTTTTAAATTAGCGAGTTCTTTTAAAGAAGGTTAAAATATCACTATTACTACGATTATAGAACTGTTAAATACAAACCTAGTAGTAACTTGGATTGCTCATCGTGAAGCACATTTATGTATTTATCTGAATATCTTGGCTTATTTGATAGTTTTGCACACCGCATCGGACATTATGTGCTAACACGCGATGGAACACATGTTGGTGGTATCATGGAACATGATCGAATAAAACAATAACACTAACACATGACAACACATGTTTGTGGTATCATGGAACATGATCGAATAAAACAATAACACTAACACATGACAACAATCGTTTATCTTCCTCACTCCCATGTTTCATGAAACATTTTGCATTGCGCATGCGCCACCATATTGTTTCCTAGTCTGTCGAGCTATAGAGTGGAGAGTGTTGGTTTCATTTGAAGCTAGTTTTCTATCGAAGCTAGTTGTGCTAGTTTTTTTTGTTATGTAGCAGCATTTCAGCGCAAAAGTGGAAGCGAAACGATGTAGGCCTACTTACTAATGAATTATATATAGAAAAAACTATAATATCTGTGCGGAAGATGCTTCCATTGTAGAATTTTAATCTTAAGGACTATATTAAAAAAGTTTTCGTCCATCATTTATTTTTAAAAGTGTGTAAATTAATTTACTTTTATCACGTTCCTCTTCTTCATGAAGTATCACCAAACACTCCCACAACAACAAACTTACTTTCTTATCAATTTACTGCATTTTGACAAATACAGAACGATTGAGATAAGAATATGTTTTATCGTGGTTTGTTAAATCTTGCTCCATGATCAAAACCACTTTCACACAAACTTCTTCCATGACACGGAAACATTGATGTTCTATCGTGTGTTAACACATATGTCCGATGCAGTGTGCATCCAACCTAAAACCCAAGAGCCAGTAACGATTAATTATGGTGTAAAGGGATGAGATGTATAGCATCCCCATTAACGTACAGGAACGAATTTGTAGGCCACATGTGTGAAAACATACCCGGTTCACCCAGCTGGGATATGGGCCCCATACAATGACAGGTAAACTGTCATGCTAGTCTGACGTCTTAGACCTTGTGTCCACCACCACAAGTGAAATATATCCGAGTTTATTACAATATAGGCTATACTCTATCTACAAAGGAGTGTATGTGAGCTACAGCTGTCAAAATCTGCCAGATCTACTCTGCTGTATCTATTCACCAAACCACATGACCTGGAGACTATATGTTGAGTTGGTATTATTTTTGGAAGTCAAAACTTTCACAACAAATAATTTGTTTTAAATTATGTTTTTCTTTTTTAAACTATTTTTACATCTTCTGCTAGCTGTCAGTTACCACCACTCCTATTACGAGTGGACTCTAGCTACCAGCATCTGTGACCACACAGTATAAGGTGCCAGGCCTGCAATAGGTTAGATTTAAGTTGAAGTGGACATCAATATTCGATTCTTACCTACAAGCATTGTAAGTGTTTTTCCAATATTTAATTCATCCCAGTGGTTTTCTCTTCCTTTTCCTACGCTAGTTCCAGGACACTTGTTCTAAAAAATAAACTTTCTCTTCCCTTGCCGATGGTATTTTTCCCCCACATCGTCTTATTATGCGCCCAGGCTACACGCATTTTAATAATTATAATACCTGTTTCGGTGGTAGAATGGTACCAGGCAGCGGTTCCCAAACTTTCTAGACTCGCGAACCCCTTTCACAAACATCTGAGTAGCACAAACCCCCTGATAATACCCAAAACCACACACTTAATTTTATACAACAATTTTTATGAAATTTAGTTGTTAATTGTAATTAAAATGTTTAATACCTTTAAATTAACCTAGTATAGCTCGGTAGGTACTTTGTGATACCTTATCAAATATAATGAAATAATATTGAAACTACTTGAGTAAAAGTTCAAATAATTATACATTTGTTTTAAAAATTAAAAACTAAAATTTTCTTATCTTTACTGTCACATTATTATCAAATTTCACATTATTTTAAAGTGGTACCGGAAATTGCTGCTTTTACATAACTTAAATACCCTCCTTTAATCACAGAATCCCATGCCAATCTAAGTTTCTAAATTGTTTACGAGTTTTAACAGTTCCTCACCTGTTCACGTGACTTAGTGAGAAGGATGCTCTTGCTTTGGATGAAACAGCTTTAAAGTCAGGAACTACAGACAATAAATGAAGTCTCAAGTCACTTTCAGAACTGAGCATGTTTCTGTATTTATTTTTTAAATAGGCATATGAAGAAAAAGTTTCTCGCTCAAATACGTGAAGGAAAGTGGTACCAAACCGGTAATAGCTTTATTCGCTTCCTCCTTTAAACCTAACCAGAAAACAATTAATGACAAAGATTTATAGCTTTACTTTAATTCAATATCAGTGGAAATTTCAAGGAGCTGCTCTTTTTCACTCACGCTTAATGTGGGGGATTCCAAAACTGCTGTCTCTTACAGGGGATTGTGAATCCAATTGTTATTATGGCTGCGAAACATTCTCCAAGTCCCTTCAAGTGTTTTATAACCATGCTATTTATATTTCCATCCAACGAAAGCTGATTTTCTACCATGATGTCATGAAGGGTATCAAAGCACTCCGTTTTATTGCTAATTAAACACGTTTCCCAATTATTATTTTTATGAACGACTTGATACGTTCTTGCACAGTAAAAACGTTAAAATTCGACTCCTGTAGAGAGAGGTTTAAACTGTTCATTTTTGAGAAAATGTCTGCCAAATAGGTCAAAGCCTGGAGCCACATTTGATATTGCATGCACGTTGCTTTGTGAAAGGGATGGTTGGTAAGAAAAACGAAAACTTCGTGTTTAAGTTGAAACAATCTTGTAAGAGTTCTACCTCGAGATAATTACCTGACTTCAGTGTGAGAATATAAACAGTTGTTAATGCTTCCCATTTCCTCACAAAGTGCTGCAAATATCCACCATTACAGAAATATTTAGGCGAACCCCTTGGAAGATTTCGCGAACCACAGTTTGGGAACCATTGGTCTAAGGCATCACTCTCGTAATAGACTAGACTGCTTATAACAGAGAGATTGGGGTTAAAATCCGGGTCGGGTCTACTGGGGGTGGCTTTTCCTAAATGGTTTTCCATTCTCCTTTCATGGAAATACGGGTACACTTCCTATAAATTCAACCTTCCTCGACCCTAACACATTAGGGTAATTAGTACAGATGTGAAGAGCCCGAAGCAGTAGAAAGACACGGTGATATAAATGAACAAAAAAACACACGCTAATATAGTAGGGAATAGGAAGGTGGAATTTATAGATACTTACATAGAGGGAAAGTGGGAAACTATTTAGCAGCTTTAGTATGCCCAGCCGGATTCGAACTACAACCCATAGACCAAACTAGTTAATATTAATATTCAGTCCAAGTGCCCATCGACTTGAGCTATCTGGTAATATGTTTTGTGTTAAATGTGATAACTCAATTAAATAAAGATAGACTGCATTTTTTCGAAAGCTAGAACTGTTTTCCTGCCGAAACCCGCGTTTGGAGCCAGCCTGTACATTTATTATACCCACCCAAGTGTTTATTATCCGGTGCTAATGGAAGCGTAAGAGCAGTAGCTCTGAGGCGCTAATTGCTATCAAAGATGGTGAATAGTCTGCAGACAAATGAGCTCCCTTTTACTCACATGGAAACCTTCACTGACTCGAGACAAACAGGAATTCTTTCGTAGGTTATGGTTCGAGTGAGGAACGGTACGTCCAGTGTTGCGATCGAGCCAGGTTACTGTCCGAGTGTGGAATAGTCGGTCCAGTGTTGAGATCGGACTAGGTTATTGTCCGAGTAGGTAGGTCCAGTGTTGAGATCGAGCCAGGTTACTGCCCGAGTGTGGAACGGCAGGTCCAGTGTTGAGATCGAGACAGGTTACTGTCCGAGGGTGGAATGGTAGGTCCAATGTTGAGATCGAGACAGGTTATTGTCCGAGGGTGGAATGGTAGGTACAGTGTTGAGATCGAACTAGGTTATTGTCCAAGTGTGGAACGGTAGGTCCAGTGTTGAGATCGAGCTAGGTTATTGTCCGAGTGTGGAACGGTAGGTCCAGTGTTGAGATCGAGACAGGTTTCTGTCCGAGTGTGGAACGATAGGTCCAGTGTTGAGATCGAGCTAGGTTATTGTCCGAGTGTGGAACGGTAGGTCCAGTGTTGAGATCGAGCTAGGTTATTGTCCAAGTGTGGAACGGTAGGTCCAGTGTTGAGATCGAGCTAGGTTATTGTCCGAGTAGGTAGGTCCAGTGTTGAGATCGAGACAGGTTACTGTCCGAGTGTGGAATGGTAGGTACAGTGTTGAGATCGAACTAGGTTATTGTCCGAGTGTGGAACGATAGGTCCAGTGTTGAGATCGAGCTAGGTTATTGTCCGAGTGTGGAACGGTAGGTCCAGTGTTGAGATCGAGCTAGGTTATTGTCCGAGTAGGTAGGTCCAGTATTGAGGTTATTGAACAAGAGACTCGGTAGCATACTTCAACGTTCACGCCGTCCAAAGCATAATTCTTGCAATGGGATCGTTTGCCGGTTACGGGAAAAGCCGGATTTGAATCCTTTACTGGTGTAATGAGAGTGTTCTTTCCTAAATGGTTCCCCCCCTCTCAATCCACGAGAGCGTGGGTACATTTATTTTAAATTATATCCTCCTCATCCTTGCCCCTTCCTTAATGTAAATATTGGGATAGCCCGAACAGGTAGTAAGAGGATAGAATTAGTTCGGGTAGGCCTAATATTAATTAGCCTATGCCTACCTGAACAGGTAGTAATTCACGGTGCTAAAGTATATCACGTCAGAGTGTTCACGTGAGCGATGTTTTGGTACACAGTTCAGTTATGAATTCAGTACGCATAAACTATTTTCGTGTAAACGACCAACTTTTATGGTAACAATATTGTAATTTTTTTATTGTTTATTTATTTAAGGTATTTAATGTGCACTTTCTGAACCAACAGATCAGCACATAGAATTTCTCTGTGCGATAGCAAAAGGGCCTACTATATGTTAGGGAAAAATATGTTCACATACCTTCCAGGGTTATTTTACATGCCATGATCGGCATGGGAGTGACGATTTTACTTACCCTCCAAAGGAAGTTGTACTACGGATATTTAATGCCGAAGAAAAATCTGCCGACCACGTCTGAGTTTGAACCCACGGACATCGGGTCCTGATGCGGGATCACTTTATCCCAAGACCGCCGAGGTCAACGACAATATTGTTAAAACATTAATTTATAATGGTGATTCTCTCTTATTTTGATATCCGCGAAGTTTATAGTTTTCAACTATTTTTATTTATAGAAGAGGTGGTTTACAGATTGTTTTAGGCCCTGCATTAGAAAATTGAACAGTTATTTACCTGTCTTTAAAAACATAATTAAAACAAAATATTTGGGTTTAGAAAAAAAGGGGTTTAATGGTTTTAGGTAACTGAATTTTATAGATATAGTCTATTTATAATTTTTAAAATGTACAGGTCTGTTCCAGAAAGTTTACAATTAAAAAAAAAGAGTGTATATAGAAAAGAATAGTGTACACTTAGTTTATCGAGAAAGGTATCAGTCTAACCTTGACAGATTACAGCATAGCCCTAACTTATATTATACACCAAAGTGTAACCTAGTGTTTCTCAAACTGGGTTCCACGAAGGGGTGTTGGGGGTTCCGTCAGGTAATTATTTGTATTGGTGGTAAAAACATTATAATAACTGCTTCTAAATATTTATGTTAAAATTCATAAACACATATCTCATTAGCAGCATATCCAGTTTAGTAATGAAAAGAAAATGAAATGACTTTTTAACCTATTAAAATCTTTATATATATATA
>CABFWO010005362.1:9385-25331 GCA_902155825.1 Timema genevievae
TGGTTTTTCCTATATATTTTCCCACTCTTTCCCCCCCCCCCCCCACACACACACAGTTGGGTAAATTTAATCTAAATTCTACCTTCCTCATCCATACTATATAGTATCGTGATAAATATGCGTATAGCTCTGACGGGTTTGAGGGGTAGGTGGAAAATGTTAATTTTAAATAGTTTAAAATGTACCCAAATTTACACAAAGGTAGAGTGGGTAGTAACCATTGAGGGAACTACTAGCTCTCATACATCTGGTAGGGTTCAAACGTCGACCTTCTCTACAATGGCTAATCAGACTTGATGAGTTTTAAGGTTAGTCCGCACTGATGAAGGTAGGCCTATGATATTTTTACTACCTGTCATTTAATTTAGCATCGAACCATTCTATTATTAGCTAGAATTAGACTAGGACTAGTCTAAGTCCTAGTTTTATATGAAGAAGTTTAGAAGATTTACTTGTAGATTAAAATTTTGGCATACACAAAATGTTTAGAATCATATAAATTTTATGTAAAAAAAACTAAAAACATCTTATCTTAAATAAGGCCTATTTTAATTATTTACTTTATAAATTTAAAAGTTACAAATTTATTAAGTTAGTAAAATCTTTAATAAGAATAACTTTTCAGCCTTTATATATTTAAAAAAAAATAGTTAACGTAAGATTTCAGTACAATGGATTTAAAATGTATGTAAACGTTAAGTATATAATTATAAAAACTAGCATTCAATCAAATTAATATGTTCATATGGCCTACCCTTGAGTGTTTGGTGGGCTGAAAATCTTTTCTTTGGATTGAATTCAACCATTTCTTCTTAATATTTTCATCAAACGGAAAACTAAAAACGTGGACCTTAGGTCCGTTTTTATAGTTTCCCCGGCAATTTACTACACAACACTTATAACCCATATTCAAATATAAATACATTCAGTATTAAAACACATAACCTAATCAGAATAAACACAACTACAACAAATATTAGAATGTACTTGAAAACGTACATAACATTTCAAAAAATATTTCACAGTGGGCACACAATCCAGATAAACCACAAGAAAAAACGCACACCACATTCGAATTTGATTAAAATAAATCTTAATAAATAATTCTAAGCGTTCAACCCATTTGATCACAATGAACCGTGGTACTTGAATTCATTACGAACTACACACCTTTAATTTAGCTGCTAAAATAACCGCTTGGGAGAGGTAAGAAAGGAATTCCTGTTGAGACAGGTGGCCCTAAGTCTCTGACGTCACGCTGTTCACATAGCTGAGGGAACTGCGTGGCTACTATTGGGGAACAGCGTTGTCATTTTCTCGTGTTTAGTGTGGTGGTCAATTTCCCCTCATATACAAGTTAAGTTTCGCAACGCTGACTACTTGGTTAGTCGAGGTTGCCAGTAGCTCCTTTACCCAAGCACACTACCTTCGGACATAACTGAGATCGAGGAGATTTGGCTGAGAGAGAGAGAGAAATAGAGTGAAGATCAAGCTTTTCTCTATAGACCTGTAGTTACCTCAACAATCATATTGGTTGTAGCGAGCAGGCCTTGTCTTTTGGTGGTGTTGGTAGAGGGGCAGGTCAAATTCCCAGGTATCCTGCTTTGGGTTCGCCACTGCCTTGTGGTTCAAATACAGATTCTGTTGCGCGCGCGACTGGAAACGACGCCCAGCAACTTGCGAAACACACAATCCTGTGTCCCTCCCTGACCCCGAGGTGAAAGATTTTATTTACTACAGTTGTGCGTAAGACGCGGTGCTAATAATAATACTACAGTGGTTCTATGGATATCGCGTCTTGAAAGTAGCCCGTATGAAAGGGTACTTATTCTCTCTCACATTCAAATGTTCGGCTGGTTGAAAATCCTTTTTTTTGGGGGGNNGGGGGGGGGGGGGGGGGGAGAGGGATGCAGCTTGACCATTTTCTCTTCCTCCTCTTCGTTATTAGGGAAACTGAAAACGTAGACTTATGGTCCATTTGGTGCATTTCCTCGACATTTTGTTGGGACACAGCACTTATACACAATTGTGAAAATATATACAAAAAAAGTTGGTGTTAAAATAATCTAAAACAACACACTTTGTTTTTCAAAATATACAGTGTTAGTTTCAAAAATAAACGTCTGCAACGTCTCAACAACAGTTTAATTCAGTGGTTCTCAAATAAAATTGTTTGTTCACCCTGCGATTACGTAATAGTCCCCTTAAGGGTGCCGTAAAACTATGGGAAGATTTATAAATTAAGTCCACAAGTATCGTATCAAAAATATTCTTGTTTGAGATAACATTAATTTAGTGCTTCTAAGGTAAATACGTAATCACAAAATAGTATATTTTTATTTTAAGTTCGTCCTTTGGAGAACGGTCCTCGAAACACCTGGCCATAAGAACGTGAAGGTTGTCGTGAAATACAGGGGATGAATCAAAGTATGTAGTGAAATGTAAGGGATGAATCAAAGAATGTCATAAAATATAATGGATGAATCAAAGTATGTCATGAAATATAAGGGATGAATCAAAGAATGTCATGAAATATAAGGGATGAATCAAAGAATGTCATGAAATATAAGGGATGAATCAAATAATGTCATGAAATATAGTGGATGAATCAAGTATGTAGTGAAGTATAGGGGATGACTCAAAGTATGTCGTGAAGTATAGAGAATGAATCAAAGTATGTCGTGAAGTATAGAAAATGAATCAAAGTATGTCGTGAAGAATAGGGAATGAATCAATGTATGTTGTGAAGTATAGGAAATGAATCAAAGTATGTTGTGAAGTATAAGGGATGAATCAAAGAATGTCGTGAAATATAAGGGGTGGATCAAAGAGTACCAACCTGATAAACAGATCAGAAAAACACTAGGTACTTCAAGAATTTACAAATCAATAAAAACATATTTTATAACACGTTGAACACGAACAATGTATTTAATTAGTGGTCCCTCATTAAAGAGCGTTAATTAATCACTGCTAGAAAACCCACACAATACAACACAAGTGGTTTATAAGTAACGAAACAAAGAGCGTCTTGGATCCTACCAGTTACAATACTACCACGTACTTAACTCATTTAACTGCCTGACGCCAGAGAGAAAAATGTCCTACTTTAAAACAAGAGAAGTCAGCGTGAAACAGCCTCAGACCTCTGACGTCATCGCTGTTGTTATCTCAGGCCTTCTCTTCAAGATGGCGTAGGCCAAGCACAGCGAGTTTCTCCCCTCTAAAAGTCTGTTCAGTGTAGGAATTGTTTTCTGAAAGGCCTTTTTCCCTACCAGAAATCTATTATATAGTAGGATATTAGTAGGAAAAAAGACCTTTCAGAGAATAATTCCTACCGTGAATGGAGCATACTTTCTCAACTTTTCTTAACGCTGGGGATGCTGGTAAAGGGGTGGGGGTGTTTGGATATTGCTTATCAAAACTATTATCGCTGTAGTTTTTTCTTTACAATTGGGAGCAGACCAATTTTCACAAGACGAGCCTTATAGCTAGTTATCAGACACCTAGAAAAGTTACTAAATCTACTTTAACGTATTCATACATCAAGTCATGTGGTCTGCAGCTGCTACTTTTGAGAGTTACTAACAATAAATAAAAAATAACAAAAATAAGTTAAATGTTATCACTGTTGAATGCAAAGAGTTTGTATTTTCTAAAAGCCCCTTCTTATGAAAATTAGACTGTAGATAGTATATGACGGGGAGGTGTAGGTTCAGATTCCGGCAAGACGTACCAAGGGTATTGTTAGCTAAATGGTTTCTCATTCTCCTTCCACGCGAATGCAGGTCAGCTTCTTCCTAATTCTACCTTCCTCATCTCTAACCCAATATTGTAATTTAAATATTGATATCCAGGACGAGAGTTGAGACAATATTAGACCTAAATTAGACTCTCGATTAACCGGAGTAGTAAGAGGAAAAAAATTGAAAAACTGATAAACTCAGTGATGCGCTTTGCCTCAAAAGTAAACAATGAAAACCCGAATAAAATTGAGTCTTTTTTTTTTTTGCTATAAGCAGATATCGCCACTTCGGTTCGATGACATGTTCGCAATTTCTCCAGTTTTATTTTCTGTTACTATGTACAGTCGAATACAAAATTATCGTGTTTACATTTCGTTTAAAAATTTTCATCCACACGTTCAATTTACCGTCCTGTACATCACCGGGTAGTTAATTCATAAAGTGTAGGGCGGGCCTTTAACTTGAAATTTTATTGAATAGTTAAAAATTCCCGCCCCGGCTGATCCGCAGCCCGGTTAAATGCGACCCCAGATAATCGAGAATCTAGTGTACCTTCTTCTAAACCATGTAATTTCTAAATATTGATCGAGAACAGACGGACGGGTAGTATGACAATAATACCTTCTTTTAAACCACGTAATTTCTAGTTAGTGATCGAGAACAGACGGACGGGTAATATGACAATAATACCTGCTTCTAAGCCACTTAATTTCTTGTCGGCGGTCGAGAACAGACGCACGCCATGTCTATTCTTCCAACGCTGGAGCCATCCCTCGCTCGCCGTAAAATTTTCATCGCTGTTTATAAGTTTATTCAAACACAGAGCCCGTTCCTTCAGAAGCGGTCCACTCACATTCACCCCCTTCCCCCTCTCGCTCATGTACCACACGAACAAAGCGTCGTCCAAGATTCCGTCACGCGCCTGCTTCGCAGTTGTCCGATCTCCGAGCGCGTTTTTGGACTCCATCTTTGCGCAGAAAGTCTCGATCTTGTCCCTGTTTTTCTTCCAGTCCGAAACGGTAGACGTCCCTACCCCGAAATCCTGAGCGATTTTATTTAAATGCTCTCCCCCGTCTATCCGATGGATGGCTTCCAATTTAAGCTTCATCGCCAAAACGGCCTTCTTTCTTACGCCTTGGGACATGACGTGTTTTAAAATAAGCAATTCACCAAACAAACATATATATATATATATATATTTTTTTTAAATGTGCACAAAGCGTGAGAGCGCTTGGCTGAGAACTTTCCTCGATTAACGCTGCAGACTACTGGCGTGCTCGTCAATAACGGCCGGTAATTTTGTAACATAACCTTCGAACACATCTCGGTCCCGAACATACACGAAGCTACCCGAATAGTCGCGATCAACAGACACCCGCAATGACACAAACTGGTGACAATGATGACACCACCTCGATAAGACCATGATATATCCGTAGATCCAGATATACGAGGTCCGGATAAACGAGGTTATGATAAAATTTACCCTGGTTTGCATTCTTGTTACTACCGAAACCATGCCTATATTAATAAGTGGTTTATGTTTAACTTTTAAATCGCCTATAGCAAGTATTAAGGGTGTGCGAAGCTTCGAAATGTCGAAGCCGAAGCCTAAATCTCCGTCGCTTCGACACTCACCTACTGTTGTCTCCCCCACGCTGAACATTAGAGCGATCTGTTAGATTCTCCTTTGCTTATTCTAGCTATCGCTTCTAGCTTCTTGTCCAAGGAGACTCCTCTCTTACAGTTTGTTGGACCCTTGCTGCTGCAGCAGGACATTTTACTACAACCGGGCGAGAGTTGCTGGGTTGATTATAAAATGTAATCTCAGCTTACACAGTAAGGTAGCAAGCTTACTCCACTATGGTGTAGCTTATAAGGTAGGGTCATAGTGTAATCAGTCAAGGTAAGACTGCTACCTTGTTTGGTTACACTATTGTTTAGCTTATAAGGTAGGACCATAGTGTAATCAGTCAAGGTAAGACTGCTACCTTGTTTGGTTACACTATGGCTTAGCTTATAAGGTAGGGCCATAGTGTAATCAGTCAAGGTAAGACTGCTACCTTGTTTGGTTACACTATTGTTTAGCTTATAAGGTAGGACCATAGTGTAATCAGTCAAGGTAAGACTGCTACCTTGTTTGGTTACACTATGGCTTAGCTTATAAGGTAGGGCCATAGTGTAATCAGTCAAGGTAAGACTGCTACCTTGTTTGGTTACACTATTGTTTAGCTTATAAGGTAGGACCATAGTGTAATCAGTCAAGGTAAGACTGCTACCTTGTTTGGTTACACTATGGCTTAGCTTATAAGGTAGGGCCATAGTGTAATCAGTCAAGGTAAGACTGCTACCTTGTTTGGTTACACTATTGTTTAGCTTATAAGGTAGGACCATAGTGTAATCAGTCAAGGTAAGACTGCTACCTTGTTTGGTTACACTATGGCTTAGCTTATAAGGTAGGGCCATAGTGTAATCAGTCAAGGTAAGACTGCTACCTTGTTTGGTTACACTATTGTTTAGCTTATAAGGTAGGACCATAGTGTAATCAGTCAAGGTAAGACTGCTACCTTGTTTGGTTACACTATGGCTTAGCTTATAAGGTAGGGCCATAGTGTAATCAGTCAAGGTAAGACTGCTACCTTGTTTGGTTACACTATTGTTTAGCTTATAAGGTAGGACCATAGTGTAATCAGTCAAGGTAAGACTGCTACCTTGTTTGGTTACACTATGGCTTAGCTTATAAGGTAGGGCCATAGTGTAATCAGTCAAGGTAAGACTGCTACCTTTCATGGTAAACTGAGTGCATGGATAGGAACTTTTACAAAATACAAACGTATTTTTAACGATCTAATTTGATAAAATTGTACTTGACTAAAAGAATATTTAAAAGGTATTAATATTCTCTGTCAAATAACACAGATGCAATCACATGACTTGACGTATGAATACAGTAGAGTATCGATAGCCAAGGCAGCCTTTGGAGGAGAGCAAACGGTGCGGCCGCGTTTGCTTAGGTGCCGGAGGGGAAAACCAGTTGGGGTGGGAATTATTTTTCTTGCACGTTCAATCGAAAGAAGGGTTGGTAAGAGGGCTTAAGTCCTTTGTATAAAAACACAGCTTTTAGGATTAATTATTACAACACTTATTTAACTTTTAGGGTATTTTCTGATAGCTAATACGGCTGAAAATAGGTATCTAGGTGCAAACTAGTGTATTTACATTAAATAAAAATTGAGTTAGTTTTTTTTTTTAGGAAGGGGGGAGGAAAGCAGATAACTGGGGGCCCTGCAAACGAAATTTTCTCAGGGTCTCACGTCTGTTAAGGGCGACCCTATCGATAGTTTAAAGTAAGGATGCATCCAGTGGATGTCTTTCTAAAAACAAGATGAAAGATGAGTGATTATGCGGGAAAATAACATACGAAGATTTTAAAAAAAAACAGTGTTTTTAAATAAGTCTTTACACTAATTATAGACAAGCAAATGTTTTACATTTTTTTTTTCAGTTATTCAGTGTTGCTCGAAGTTTTTGATAATTTAAGATGGGCCTCTTCTACTCGAACTATCGAGAATACTGTTTTTTTTAACAAAACAAAATATTAATTTTTATTGATTTCTAAAAATTTTCTTACTATTTAAATTGGACTCTAACGTGCATTTTTTTAATAATTATTTTTAGTAAGAAGAGTCTTATATGACATTTAGAAAAGTTACTATTGTCATTTTCATAGAAAATTGAAAATTCATGTTGTCACAATGGTGGGGATAAAATATTACAATTTTATTTCCATTCTTTAGCCAGTGTAATTAATAATTACATAAGGAAGTTTTATTGATTGGAAGCTTTTGATAACTTTCAGATGAATTTTTGTAATTATTAAATCAAATAAGACATATCTTTAAAATCCCAAGTGTGAGTGAATTAAAGGTTGTTGTAGTGGGCTCCCTATAAAAAAATCAGGGTTTAGATTTAATTTTAATATATTCATACGTCAAGTCATGTGGTCTTCAGCTGTCACTTTTAATAGATATTATCAATATTTACTATAGCATAACAATAATAAGATAATATCTAGTAAAATGTTATCAATGTTGGCCGCGAAACAAACACGTATGTATTTTCTTAAGTTCCTTCCCCTCGTTAAGGTCGAGCCACACAAATCACAATATGAGAGCCGTATGGACGTATGTCGCCCGGTTCACAATTAGTACAGTACAACAAAGATGAACGCGCATCAGAGTCACGTGTCAGTGCCGTGACCGGGCGCCGTCTCCGGAAACGAGCGCATTTGTGATAGGAGCGGTGGTAGATGACCGCTAGTGAAAGTTAACAGATCTACTTTCAAAATGGTAAACCAACCGAAACAGGGACGGTTAATGACGTCATATATATCGTCTTCGGTTGTCTTTATCCGCTGTTTTACAAAATAAAAAAAGTTGTATATGGAAATTAATATTTTTACGGCGCTTTCTCTAAGTTATAAACGTTTATTTAATATTGGTAACCAGTTTTAACATGAGTACGTTACTATAAAACTTTTTAATCTATTATTTCATGCACGCTCTTCATGTGCCACAACCGCGAAACAAAAAACATGATAGTTTCATTAAATATATTGTTCTTTCAATAAGCTACGTAAAATCAAATTAATAGTAATCCTTAGAGAAATATGATTGGTAGTTGCGTTTATTAACACTATTGATATTATAGTATTACTAAGAAAATCATTATTTCCACATAGGTTTACATTAGTGACTTTTAACCAATGTTTGCAATAAACATCATCTGCTAGCTGTCACCACCTCTCCTACCGTGAACCAACTCTAGTTGTGTTTACTTTTCCCCGACCTTTGGCCCTGACTCGGATCAGCTGTTGAACAGACTCCAGAGTGGAGTCATTCTAAAATACTCATAAAATTTTCATTTATAATTCAGATACCAAAAAAATCCCCCATACTCCCTTTCCCCACTTTTCCATGCATTGTGAAACCACATACTCCTTTTCAATCTTCTAGCTCTTCTATCCTCCTCCTCCTCTTCTTCTAACGCTAGCGCTATCACAGCTAATTCATTATTGCTAAAATTTGTAAACATTTTTATCCTATCGGACGCACTAGTAACAACACTTCCCACAACGAAACCTCGAGGCAGACTGCCCTATAAAACTCGTGTGTGGCTCGACCTATACTTGCTGCACAACACCACAACAAGAAACAATCTTCACTTATAACGATCCTGCTCGCACCGCCACACTTAATACACGACAAAATACGATTCGTTCCCCGTCCGCTGTGTTACTGAGCGCCACTTCTACTGCTTCGTTCGTGAGCTTGACGCTAGGTGCGGTTAAGAGACTTCGGTTGGTGACTCGTGCAACGTTGCCAGCAGTACGATAAGATTTTTAAAATTTATTTGAGATATTTGATATGCACTTTCGGAACCGACTGATTATATCAGCACACAACTTAAAAATTTACTTGGATCTGGAAAAGATACAACACCCGGCCGGCTTGAGAGAAGTAAAAAAGAAAATAATTTTGGACTATGCGAGTCCCGAGAAAGGATATTATATTATGAATAACATACACGACCAAGGGCAAATTTACAAGAAATGTTGTTATT
Source organism: Timema genevievae (assembly GCA_902155825.1). Taxonomy (NCBI): domain Eukaryota; kingdom Metazoa; phylum Arthropoda; class Insecta; order Phasmatodea; family Timematidae; genus Timema; species Timema genevievae. The sequence continues at coordinate 18,754 of CABFWO010005362.1, forward strand.
GGAAACATTAAAAACAAAAATGGAATCACAATAAAGTCCACGAGAGAAGAGAGTTTGGAGCCCTGAAAGGTTTCGAATATTGCGATACATTTTCTTTGAACGTTTCCCAACCTGAGAGAGTAAGTTAAGGTAAAGGAATTCCAAGCAACACTTGCATTATTCTAGCTTAGATCTAAGCAGGGCGTAATAAAGACATAAAAAAACACAGTAAACTTTCTTAAATGATGAAGTAATAAATTCAATAAGTCCAAGTAATTTCAATGTTTGGGATATTATATTGTCAACATGATAGTGGAAGTAAAGTTTATTGTCCAGGAGAACACCTAGATCATTTATATAGGGGGAGCGATCTATATTATAATTGAACAATTATTTATAAGTAAAAAATGTGATTAGTTTTTCTAGCAAAGGATATAGATTTGGTCTATGATTTATTGTATAATATTGATGATGATGATAATAATAATAATAATAATGTATTAAAATGTAATAATTGATGACTACAAAAAAGTTCGTATTTTTTAAAATAAGTTTTCCCTAATATATTTTTTTTAATATAAATACTCACCGATACAAGTCTCATCTTGGGAGCCATGCGTCGACATCTGGGGAATTGTATGTGCGTGGACGAAGCCAGAGGAGTGCTCGTTACTACCTTGGCCATCATGTGGTTTCTATAACAGCAAGAACAAGCATCTGTACGAAAAGATTTAACATCGTACATCTTGTTAATTCTATCCTGGCTTCAAGCAAGTCTCTACTCCAGACTTTAATGTCCTTTTCAAAGTGATTCAGTAATTAATGTGTACTCGAAAGTCTTTATGAAAAAAAAAAATTCGGCCGAAATAAATAAAACTTTTATTCAGTAAGCACGTTTAGTTTAATTTTCAACACAAAGTAATCGCAACAGTTGCTAAATATTTCAAGAACATCGTGGCATTTGAGCCATAAATATTCAAGAGATGTTGATATTACTGTGTGTTGATACTTGGTAAACCATTTTGACATCTTTTGATTCTAAAACCAACATTGCTTGGGACCTTTACAATTTCATTGTATTATTACTATTATAGATACGTCATAGATACGTCTGATTTTTTATTTACAGTAAGAAATAGCTAAACACTTATTTTGTAAGAGATCAAATAAAATGTCCGTGGAACTAAAAATTTATTAAAAACCAAGGCTGAAAAAGTGAACTCAAAATCGTTCATAATGTTTAAATAAACAATACTTTGACGAACAGTTACTGAATCTGAATCGGGGTTATCCACTATATTTTGAAACGCTTCTTTCAAACCACTCCAATCGTCTATTATTGCGTAGAGAACTTTCGAATTCGATGACACCTCATTGTCTTCTTTTGCCGAAATACATCTTCCAGCAATGGCGGTTGACAAAGAAGTTTGTTTAACTGATCCATGGAAGAAATACGTGATCCCTCTGACGTTAGAAAAAAATATCCGACATTCCGATATTTTGTTGAAGCTTTGCTGCAGAACCAAGTCCAAGCACTGTGCCAAACAATGAATAAAGATGGCTTGGGGAGCATCTTCCTTCATTATTTTTTAAAGACCATTTAAATGATTGGACATAACCGTAGCTCCAACATAGCACTGGCCAATCAGTTTATTCTTGAATCCAGTGGTGATTTAAAAGTTCAAATAATCTCTGTGCTGTGCGATCCCTACTTACGTCATAGAAGCCTAGAAAACGTTTCATCAGTTCGCCATCTGGCTAACTATCACTGAGCATTGTGACGTTTGCGTAACGTCTGTCGCATTATCAACCTAAACAGAAAAAAATCAGTCACCCAAATCCCTTTTTTAATGTTATCGTATATATAATCCGAGATTCACTCGACAATTCCATCCTGCGTGGTCTTCGAGTCACCAATGAATATATTTTTAATTTTTTCGTACTTTATTTTAATTTCTACCGAACCGAGCTTTAAACATGTATTCAAGAGATTTAAAATTACCACTATCTAAAGAAGGAGTATTTTCCTCATGTCCACGTAATGCTAGTTCTTGCTTGCTTATAACAAGACACGCTGTATAACAGTCTGAATGAAAAACCCTATTTAATCTTACATTCTCATTGAAACGTTTTATATAAAGCTTGTCAAATTCTTGTAGAACAACAACAGTCGCGTTAAATTTCTTTTTAAATTGTTTGAACTGTAACGTACATTTTGAATGTTCGGAAGAATCGTTACGCGAATGAAGGGCGCGGGATATATTTATGAAGTCTCCAAATCTTGTATTATTCCAAACATTTTCCTTCCTCCAAGCAGCAAGCATGGCCAACAATAAAGTTTCTGCGCATAGACAATTCCATATAACCACGTATTCTCCGTATACCACACGCTTATAAAATGTACAATGTAAGGTTTCTTTGTTGTTGTTTTCCCATCGATATACAGACCTGTAGGTGGGGGACTGGGGAGTTAAGGTGCTCTCCCACTGTTGTGTTGCGTCGCGAAGAGAATTTCTTCAAATGGGAGACCGCACACTGCGATCAGTCGATGCGAGCGAAGTCTTGGAAGCAACCATGCGACGACACTTCACGCAACGCAACCACCAATGGGCGGGGGTAAAGTCTGTTCACCGTAAGAATTGTTTTTTGAAAGGCCTTTTTCCCTACCAGAAAGCCATTATATAGTAGGATTTTGGTAGGAAAAAAGGCCTTTCAAAGAGTAATTCCTACCATGAATGCAGTATAGGAGAAGCGAAGAGTCAAAATATTTAACCTTCGTCACCCTTCGAACACTTTCAGGAATTATCGGGTTAATTTCCTCTACTTCGTCACTCGGCAGAGAGTGAGTCACGTGCTTACATTTTAATTACTGAGGTTATTGCTAGTGGCTGCTGCCTGACGTCTGTTGAAGTTTTTATTTTAAAGGTATGTTTTTCACATTTAACAAATTAGTACCCATCGAAAGACTAGATTTATTATTGTTTCATTGTATTATTTTATGCAAATTTAATATTAAATTTGAATGTATTAATTAAACCGTATGGTGTCACTTTTATTAGTATCAAAATAAAATAAATATAACCGTGAAGTCACATGGTAGTTGACTACTTATGTTTCAAATCTCATCGAGATAGATTTAGTTAAAAAAATATCTATTACATAAAAAGAGGCTTAAAATTAATACAATAGAAGCACAACTAAAAACTCATCGACCTAAGTTGAAAATAGAAATATAAATATTGTTACTAAAAGGTGCTAGCATAAGATATTGATGAAATGAGTGAGATATTCAATTGGATAAAATTAATATAGAAAGAAAATCAAAACGACGTTTTAAAAACTTTGAGAAGCTCTGTACTGTAAAGATGACGCTTCTTTTCGCCACGCAACGCACCAGTAGGCGGACACCGCTGAAACGATGCTTCTCTTCGTCACGCCACGCAACGCGACGCGACGCATCAGTGGGCGAGCACCTTAACAATCATTCTTAGGATTCATTGTTGCAACTCCACGAATTATTTAAAACATTGTTATATTTTAAACAATGTTTACAAGTATTAAACATGTCCAAGGTTTGATTTAAAACTCAATGCACAATAGAACAATAAAATATAGTTCAACTAACATAGTTTATATGAGATTTAAATAGCATAAATTTAAACAAAAAAATAAAATTAACGACGCGCCTACTTATAACCGCAGCTAAAGTCTGGAGGCGATTGCGTTTGAAATGAACGGGTGTTTTCTAGCACTTCAATTGGTATGAGGTAGCTCTACGAGTCGATGACAGTTTCCATGGAAACGCCATTTCCCCCTCTAAGCCCTTTATGCTGGTGAATGACAGTACGATCCCAGTCAGTTAGCTCCATAGATGAATTTAAAACGAAATATATGACAAGACTTTTAGTTTGAGTTTAAATGTTGGTGGGATGTTTTTCAGGATATGTGCTGCTATCTAGGACTAGGACACCTCTCGGTATATGCGTAGCTCAAAATAAAGGGCCTCGGTGGTTCAGTAGCTATTTAATTTGAATTTTATTATTTTGTATTAAAATTATTTAGATTTTGTACATAGACAATGTCAGCTGTTATATAAGGGCATCTCACTTGATTAACTACTATTAATTATTTTCAAACAAATATATATATTATATATATATATAAAATCATCCCTGTCGGGTCTATTTAGTAAAATGCCTTCATCTTCCTCTATCCTTCCAACATACTTCCTCCAAATCTTTCTTCCACTCTCCTCCTTTCACTTGCACACCTGCTGCTATCTGTTCCTCCCATGTCTTCCTTGGTCTCCCTTGCGGTCTCTTCCCTGCATATTTTATATCCATTAATCTTCTTGGAATACTCCCCTTCCATCCTCATTACGTGTCCATACCATCTCATCCAAGCTTCATCTACTACCTCGTGTAGGTACCCCATGTACCTCAACTCTAGACCTTACATCTTCATTTCTAAACCTATCTCTTCTGGTGACAGCTAGCATGCATGCTCCTCAAAAACTTCATTCCCATGGCCTTCACTTTTCTTGTTTCTCTTTTATCCAAAGTCCAATGTGTATGTATTTATTTAAAAACACAGTAAATTATTATTATTATTATTATTATTATTATTATTAGCACCGCGTCTTACTACCCGTTCGGGTTGTACGCACTTACGCTAATGTGTAGTGGTAGGGTGATTGTGAGATGAAATAGAGGACCTACAGTTTAACGTAGGATCCGAACTACGGTGGAGGCCTGGCGTTCCTCACATTCACAAGTTGTGATTAATACACGTCTTGTCAGAGGTGAGGGAAGGGTTCGGCAATCAGATAAATCTGTGCCGGGACCGAGGAATTGAACCCCAGACCCCAGCATAGAAGTCTGACACCTTACCCCTAGACCGCCAGGTCACCTTCAGAGAGTAATCGGAGTCTTCCATCTGCCAACAATACACCATCTGTCTACACACATTCAACTACCGACAGACAAACTACTAACGCACTACAAATGGCAAGAACAATACAAGATTGTCCAAACTACTGTCAGCACACAACAAATTTCCCTCCTATTAAACTTGGAATGACCTTATTTATTTATATAGGGGCATATTATACGAGCATAGTATAGTAGACTATACGTGGTGTAAATTGAAATTTACTTTGGTTAAAAAGGAGGAAGAGGCATAACGCATAGATGCTATTATTTCTGTACTTCCTTACAATTTTGAATAATTTTAATAGCTCTTTTAATTTGTTTAGCGGTTTACCTTTTGAATATCAACTTTCAGTGCTTTAGTTGCATTGCATTTGTTTTAAGCTTTAATTAAAATTATTTGCAGTCTTAAGAGGGAATGGAGAAACTAACCCACATCAGTCTGTCCCACCAACACCATTATCCTCCACACTGCGTGCACTACTGAACAATGTTATGCCATTTTAATGTTATACATTTCCCCCCCTAAAAGTAGCTAGGATCAATGTTTTTGAAATGGTCACTACTTGCGTCACAATACAAGCTGCGCAGAGCCATTTCTACAATCTCGCGCATGATATCGTTAGTTGGCAACAGGATCATGACAGGAGGAGTTTGGTTGCATGGAAGTACGTATTACACTAGTTCACATTGCGTGCTGCTAGCATATCCTGTCGTTTTTAATCATTCTCAGATAAAAAGGGATATAGGAATGGACTGGAATAGCGAAGGCCGAAGATACATAAGTGAAGGTAAAGGTGTGACCAAAAAACATAATATAGTATATCAAATAACTCTTTGGAAGAAAATAAAAAGTTATCCGAGGCTGCGTTTCAGAATGTTACAGGTTAGTGAAAAAAAATCCAGTGAGTATCATATCTGACCTAATAATAGCCCCGACTACTATTAACAACGTTAGTCTACTTTTTACCCCAGCTACTATTGTAGCCCCCGGTTATATAAAAAAAATCTTGCTAGTCATCCAAGACTAGCATCAAAACGGCCGCTTCTCGTATGATTTGTCGTTTGGAAAAATTCCCTCTCTTTTAGTAGGCCTAATATGCTCTTATCGCGTGATTCTCACCTGTTTCAGCCTTTGTTGCAGGATCCAATCCAAAAACATCTTCTGCTTCGTTTCAAGGCTCCTAATTTTAGGCCCAGCACCGGGGAGACGTTTTCGTCTTTCCGGTTCCTTTTCGAGTTGTTGTTTTATCTTTTTCCACTCCCGCACTTGCTTCGTATTAATGTTATAACGTTTAGCAGTCGCCTCGTTGCTGTGTGTCTCGGCATACATGATCACTTCTCGTTTAAAATTAATCGTAAAACTACGTTTTCTACTCGACATGGCTTTCACGATGTTCGCGGTATGAAAACTAGTCGATAACTGAGGAGTAGGATTCACGTTTCTAGTTGAGTGACATGGCCCTTCCACGAAGTAAAGTTCGGAAATTATTAGGAAAGCTCAACCCGGAGTTGAAGTCAGGGGAGTTGAATAACAGGAAAAGGGTGGAAGAGGAAAGTTGTGTAGGGGTGAGGGCCATGAAAAATTCTCGGAATACCTTTCTCCACGCTACAATTAAGATAGCCCGGCCATTATTAGGACCCCGGTGACCATTAACAACTTTACTTCCC
>CABFWO010005362.1:25820-47024 GCA_902155825.1 Timema genevievae
CCCCCCCCAACTTGTGTTACGTAACTTTTCTCACAAAAAATTAATGTTATTATTTCATAGGGAAGTTTTGTGATACTGAAGGAGAATTCAGATTTAATACTTCTTAAGATTAATTTTAATCCTGAATATAAATTATTTCAGAGAGTATTATTATCTATGGATAGCTAGCTACATATACAGACAGATAAGACAAACCAGTACAGACATAAATACGTCGAGCTCAAATTCCTCAGGTTCATGAGGAAAATTCTATGCTATATTTATGTTATGGATGTCAGGTTTGTGATCTGAGTAAGAGCAAGATGCCGCCGCGGTACTACTATGTGCTGACTAGGTTGTCCCTTTTCTATAGTAGCGCTCGCTACAAGATGATGTTAAAGTGCCCACAACAGATGCTTGACGCTGGGGGAAGACATATTTCTTAATATTATGCACTTTTTTTAGAGTCATATTATCATAATATAAAAAGCTATTTAAGCAATTTTAGGTATACAACTTTTCTAAATTATTATTTGATTAATCTACAACTTTACTTTAATTAACTTATCAATACCTAAACTCATATTTCGTTCCAACATAGATCCTGGATCTTTGCTTCACTCTCGAAAAAGACTAGATGGCCAATGAAGCGGAGATCGTGGTTCAAATACCTGTCGGGTGTACTGAGAGTGGCTTTTTCTAAATAGTTTTATACTCTCTCTCTCCACGTTAATGAGGAGAGATTACATCTAAAATTCTACCTTCCTCATTTCTACTCCATTGGATAAATATAATAAAAAATAATTAAAATAACTACAATTTGACTATACCACCATACAAAATGTATATTAAAAAGGTGAAATTTTGAAGAAAATCTACCAGCATTTGCATGGAGGGAGAGCTGGAAACTATTTAGAAAAAGCAACCCTCAGTAGACCTGACTGGTATTCGAACCCCATATCCCCAACATCGGCCGTCTAGTCTACTGAGAGAATGACAATTTAGACAATGCAGCCACCGTAGCGGGTGTTGGATTTATATACATACATACTAGATTTATCAGAAGGGAAAATATATAGGCTTAACTACACCTACCGTTTGAAAATAGTTTTATTTGAAGCTTTACTTTTCATAATATTTTGCTGGTACGAAGAAATAACACTATTGATGACTCCTCAAACTTGCCTTGAGATAAATTCTGTACTTCTCCTTCTTTCCATTTCACTACAACATCTTTCAGAGACTCTTCCACTATTTTTTTTCTAGATATAGCTTTTTATACGCAAACAATTCTAACCATTCGGATATCGAACCATTGGCCCCACTGTTGGTCGCCATTTCTAACCAGTCGACCTTCTCCATCCTTCCCCTCTCCATCTTCTTCTTTAGATATTGTCCGCGGCAGCCAGTGGGTTCAGTAGAGCTTCTCGGGGTTAATTAAATAATGGTGGGGGTGGAAAACATAGTCGATTAAAGAAAGTGAAATGTATGATGTTGATTCTGAAGTTATCAAAGGATTCTTTGGTTCGGTTCGCGTTCGCTGTTCTATGAATAGCTCTTTTGGTGTAAACGAGTTTAGTAGCAGTTTGTTAAATCATTGTTTACACTAAAAGAGCACGAACGAATGCTCTTATTCTTGCTCTATGTTCTTGTTCGTTTGGTCTAAACCCACCTTTAGAATACGTCGTTATATCCCGCAAGCTAACCGGCAAGTGTCCCGCATCCCGCTGCTAACGTTTCCCTTCCACATAGTATCAAACAAAGACGCTAGAATCTGATGACCTGATCTAGCTGTTCGCACCAAACCTCCCCTTTAGCTCAGAGCTTCCGCAGATAAAATAAATCAGCACGATGCTTAAAATGAAAGGTATAAGTAATAAATTTAGATGACGTTAAGATTTCAACAAAGACTTTCCAAGAATAAAAATTACTAGATTTAAAAGTTAAAAGCCTGAAAATGAAGTTAATGAATTGAAATTTAAAACATATATTGCTTACAACTTTGGTTATGATTTGGACAAATTATAATTCACATTAAACCCCACACTTTCTTATAATTAAACATTTGATGGTTATATAGAGATTAAATTAGGCCTAGAAAAGAATAATACATTGAAGATGCTGAAGGCTATTTATTAAAATAGGCCTAATCGATTGGAAAACAATAATGTATTAACTTAAGGGGGGATTTTGGTAAAATGATATATAAAATGTTACAAAAGGTCTTTGAATATTATAAATACTGGGCACTTGCAAGCCTATTACAACCATAGTGAATTTAGTGGTTTTAAGAATGGTGTTAAATTAACAAAATAAACAACGGCAAACTAATATATAAATGAAATGGTTGAGAGCCAAGGGCCTAAAACCCAGGCCACTTTACACAATGAACAAGTCTCATCTTTTTGAAGAAATTATTTTTGTTTTTATACAACACAAGCGATTATTCACGGCCTGTGTAAAAGAATGTGCTGTAGGAATCTAAATTATACTTTAACTCAACTATAATTATAAATTAAGGCCGCTTCGACTAACAGCTGTTATCCAACTAAAAGCACGTGAGGGGGTCAGTAGATGGACAAATCTAAACAAGTGCCGTGAGTATAAACATGTCACTGTCATGCACATGAAAATAAGTGTTTTCGAATGTGCTTGACTTTCGTAGTATCGGGCAGACAATGCCACCTAGAAGCGCATTCGAAATATTGATAAACAAAAAGTAAGTGCTAAACTTGCATTTTCAACTCCACAGATATTTGGAAGTTATCTATAAGTATGTTTATCAAAGGTGAAAACATGAACAGTACTATTATTTTTGAACATTAGAATTTGAGTTCATTTAAGATCTGTGTTACGTAACACTTTGATGTAACCCACTCTACCCCCATGTAACAGCATGTATACGTTAGAGCTAGCCCTAGCCCCTCAAAGCGTTACGTGGTTTATGGACGACCCCTTAGGTCAAATACGATTATGTCTACTAAATTGAAAATGACAACTGGGAAAAGGATATATTGGTAGAAGAGCCAATTTAACCATTAATTATAATAATTATTAATGATGAAACCAACTCATACAGTGACAATGTTAGATCAACATCAGAATTATCTTTTACTGAATAATCACTAACATGTATTGGTGCACGACCAAAGTACAAAAAAAAAAAAGTCAGATTTTCATAGGAAACCTGTTATTTGTAAACTGGTATTGCCATAATAGTGGAAATAAAATGCCACAATAATAATTTTATTTATATTATTAGGCTTTTTAATTAATAATGTAAGGATAAATTATACAGTTACTCATAAAGTAGTAAGTATTATTGGAAGCTTGTGATAAATTTTTAGATTAGCTTTATATTACTAGTCAATCAAACAATACATATTTCTAGTCTGCCAATTTTTAGTTACTTTTAATCAATGTAGTGGTCGAAGATGAGCTTCCTATAAAAATAATATATCCTAATCAGGATTTTGTGTAGTTGTGCCTTCGAGGAGCGGTAAATATGACCCTGGTTATAGCAAAAGGTAATTTTTTAGTCATAGGCCTACCAAGCTATATTAAGAATAAAATTACCCAGTCATTTAAAATAAAACAAATTATTGTGTCACTTCTTTAAAATATTAATCTATTTATAAAAATATGTCTTCTACTTTATGTCAATATGTTTGTAAGATTTGAATGTCCAAATGAACCTATATTTTATATTATTTCACACTACAACAAATTAAATCTCAACGGCAGATAAATTACGTCTGGGTTGACGTAGTGCCTGATATATCATTTAGAACATACATATATTTAAAAGTGTGGGTGTGTGTGTGTGAACAAAATAGTATCGAAATAATGAATAGTACATTGACCATTGATTTTGTTTGGTTATTAAAATAAGTATTTAATATATATTCGAACTTGGTTATAACAAGCACCAGGAGAACGATAACATTTCCTCGTTATAATCAGTGTATCAGTGATGAGTAAAATATACCTACAATTTTTTTTTTAATTCTCAATAACTTGATATAAAGATACATTTTAAAAATAAGGAGAGAAAAAAAAGCCAATATTAAAAAGTATAAAATTATAATTGCCATAACTGGATCTGCAGATCGAGTTTCTGTAGCTATTAGTTTTTGCATAAACGATGTTATGACGGTTTTTAAAATCGATCCTGCCAACCGTTGTTGCAAACAAAATCGTCGCGTCCGAATTGTTTAGCAAATTTTTCCGCCTGAACCTTTAAGCTTGGACCATCTAAAGGAAATCCAGCATTTCTTCGTTGAGTGAACCATTGAAGTAATACTTCATCGACGTTTGTAAGCTCGCACTTTCTAAACTTTTTATTTTATTTCGGTGATGTCGTTTTCCAGCGCCGATGTGTAAACGTCTTTATTTCTCCATAATGGTAAGACTGTCGAAGAGGACAAAGAAAACTTTTTGCACACTGCAACATTTTTCGCATCATGTTGACTCATGAATGAGTTCGACTTTTTCGCTGATCGAAAGACACTTTCTTTTATTGGTAGACATGTATCCGCCGGAAGGGTATGTTTCTAAATGATTTTACAATTGTGTTGGCGTTTGGGTTGGGGTAGCGGGGAAGGAGGCTAAACGTTGGAGCAGAAGGGAGATGGTCCCCTAGCACAAGGCAAGGTCTTAAACCTGCCCGTAATCCGATGCAGGTGGTCACGTCTTTTATTTTAGTGTATTCCAAGAATGGGGGTTTTCCGACTACCCAACAAAAATTAACAATGTCTGCATATTTGCGATAACTGTAAGGTATATGTATGTAGTACGCTCGTTATAAAAGTGAGCAATTGTTAGGGAATACTAATAACTTTTTGCTAATTACAGCCGTGATTTCGTTATTTCCGTGCTCGTTACAACCAAGTCTCACTGTTTTGACTGTATTATCATCATCAGGGGCGCCGGAAACTTTTTCTCCGGGGGGGCAGAAATTATTATATGTCCCTGTCAATTTAGGTAGAGTAAAAATACTAGGTTGGGGGGGGGGGCGGGAGGGGGCAAAATGACGTTATGTCCAGAGTAAGCTAGGTTGAGTAAAAACAAAAAGGGGAAGGGGTAGGCAATAACTAGGAGAACAATATACACTTTTAAAAATACAGTTACACTGTAGGATTTATAAGTTTGAACAAAAATACTATTGATGGTTCGACAAGATTTTACAAATAATGTTTAATTAAGCTCAAGATAGAACAAGGCAATTTTCAAATTAAGGTATCACTAACATATAAAATAAAGAGTCAATGTGGTGAGTACAGTTATAAAAGTCCAACCCACTTTTCCGAACTTGACATCTTAAATAAGTAGTGCTGATAAATTAATTCATTATTTTTCCACTATGTCAACATTATCAACTAATTCTGGGTAAGCGTTAATAACACACATGTGATTTAAACGTTTTTTTGTCATAGTTGTTTCGTTCGGAGGTATGTTTTTACTCTACGTAGCATTGAAAATGATATTTCAGCTGTTGCGCATGTAGCAGGGACACCAATGATGAGCTTAGAGGATATACAACTCAGGAAATAGTTTCTTCGTTCTAGGGTGCATTTTTTGAAGTTATTTACAAAGTTTTCAACAACGTTTGGAGTTTGAATCAATTGTGCGATAGCTTCATTTTCTCTTTTAAGTTTTACCTCATCAATTCCAAATTCAGATATAGTGTTTAGGATGTGTTCATCCAATGATGATGGGGCTATTAGCAAACTCTTTTCCAATTAATTTTTTTCGGATCCAGGCTCGTCAAACCTATATTCTATTTAGTTCATAATGTTGTCTAGAAATTCATAATAATACATTTTTCTGTAGTGTGATTTAGCTAATTCAAAATCGTGACTAGAAGCAATAATTTTGTTTTGTTATAACCTTTTTGGAGGTTTTCTTTTTCTTGGTACTATTGGTTATGAAATGTCCATTATTAAAAAAAAAAAAAAAAAATTCAACTTAAGGGGGCGTGAAAGTATTACGTAAGCACCTTAAGGGCACAAGGGGTGAGGAGGGTCAGAAAAATGCTTACGTAAGACAGCGAAAGACCGGCATAACTGAGGGAGGGCGCATTGCAAGCGGCTTGGACTTCGAGCAGCTTTGGGCAGAAATGATGCTGAGTGGAATTTAAATTCATTGTAGACCAGTGTTAACTGTCAATTATTTAGCAATATTAATTTACACCTTTATGTTAATAATTACCAGCAATTTATAAATTGCATGCATTTTTAATTTTTTTTATCATCGCGTCTGTTCAAGCCTTAGGCAAAACTGCATGAAAAAAAGAATGGTTATTCCTGTGAACAAATTGAAAATGTTGACAAGGGGGTCCAGACATTTTCTCATTTTTGCTTACAAAAGGAGGAGGGGGGTAAAAATGGCCAAAAATGTGCTTACGTAATACTGTAACATTAGCAATGCTAGCTAATTTACATCATTACTACCCGCCCCGAATAATGCTGATACTCACAGACATCCTGCAATTGTAACATTAGCAATGCTAGCTAACTTATCAATACTATCCACCCAAAATAATAGTGATACTCATAGACATCCTACAATATCAAAAAGTTACAAAACTTACTATGTCTAAAATATGTTCTTTATTCACTCATTGTATTATCTGACAGCACGAGTTCCACGGCCGACAACCATCACACGACTGGTTCACACCGAATTCTATTCTGAAGTGAAGACTGAGACACCTTTGAAAATGGGATCAGTGACACATCTGTATGAAGTGACCAAGGCCTACGTTGATTGGCCTAGCCGGCTTACCTAAAGCAACGCGATCTAAAGTGCCAAATCACCGGATCTCCGGGATGACGTGTCAAGACGACAACGAGTGTTCCAAAGAAAATCATACTTCTATCACATGTTCGCAACGTGACCGTTATACTTCAAATATGAAGATTTCCCCTTCCTTGGGTCAAGCAACTAGACCTATATAAAGCTGGCGCTCAGCTATCATGGTTGACTATTAATTCTGACTCAACTATGAGAGGTAGGCCTACTCGTAAGGACTTGGTCATAATCACTCCAAGATGTGAAAATCTAAACTCTTTATATTTTGTTAAATACTTAAATGTTATGGCCTATAGTGGGTTTGGGTGTTTGAACGCTTGGTTAATTATGTGATTAAAATCGTTCAGTGTAGGCGTCAGTAATTTCTCAATAGAAGATTTATTTTGGAAGTTAAATTTGTTTTATGGAATACTCAATGTTTCCTTTTGCCGCTTGAGCGATAGTCTCTTTGCAATATTTAGACTCTTTTGTAGGTAGACACTTTTTAATTCTTTTTCTTTCTTGGATTATTTAATTTAAGAATAAATTTTTATTGAGCTTGTGGTTACCATTATTTGCTTTCATTTTAATATTTGATAGTGTTTAAATTAAAGATGAAATTTTGTAGAAGTAATTAATGTGAAGAAATTATTGAGGTAATTTATTTTTGTTGATCAATGAGTTATAACTTTAAACTATAACCGATGCTTTTAGTGAGAAATTACCAGTATTCTAATGTAATATTGCTTTGTTTTCATTTGTAATAATGAATATAAACAAATTGAAATCTTCTAGATAACTACAAAGTTGGTGAAAGTAAAAGTCCCGCAGAAGTTTGGGTTATGTCGGGGAGTCAAGCTTTTGTGTACATTTAAAAAAATCAGAATTGATATTTGAAATTAAATTTAGTTTAATATTTAATGATTTGTCTGAATACACAAGGGTGATTCTGGCGCCTTGTTAACCGTATAGCTGAGCTCTTTAAGCTCTTTGATATTCCAATAATGGAAATACTTTATAGGTTACCTTTATATTTCATGCTCTTTATTAATAGAATAGGGATTCAGAGGTTTAATAATTTAATCCGTTTGTTTAGTCTGAATTCACAAAGGTGATTCAGACGCTTTGTTAACCAAATAGAGGAGTTTTTTAAAAATCTATTTATTGTTATATTAACGATTTTGATTATTACTATTGGGTCTCTTCCAGACTAATTCAAATAAATAAATAAATCATTTATGATGTAACTCTTATGTTGTACGTTCCAAACGTAGTCTTCTTCAAGGACTATTAATACTTTGAGATTGTGGATTAAGTCCTCAAATGTACTGCGCAAGCGCAGTTTCTGCCTTATCTAAATGTTTTTCAACACTACTCAGCTCGTCTTGTGAGGCCATGAGTTACTTATGCACGTCTGTCGTCTTACTTTGAATAAATAATTATATTTTTGTTAAACTTGCAAATGTTCTTATTAATTGTTGTTACTTTAAATTCCTTATTGATCCCGACCACCCTCTTTCCGCCTGTCGTGGCCACTAGCGGTTAGAGTTGGAGGTGGTAAATGGTTCAGTGCTTGAACGCCCCTTCATCCCAAATACTATCAAATGCAGTATCTGATCTCTTGTGTTTTAGATATTGTAGTACCGAATTCACAGCCTTTTTTTTTGCACAATAGTCTGACTTTTACTTTGTAGAATGGAACTGAGGGCCGTATGCAAGCACTTGACTAAGTGGATGCTAAGTGGATACTAGCGTGGGTTTTCTTGCGTCATCATAGGTTAAAAGGTGGAGCGATAGTGTGCTCGGATCACACTAACACTAACGGTCACTAACGCTCTTGCATTCTCTTTAGTACAGAATTTAGTCAATTTATACTTTACCTAGAACCGGTAGATTGAAGGGGCATACATCCAAAGAATAAAAACCTATTGTGTTACCAATTAATTACCGTATAATAATCCTGTACAGTTCCTAGTTGCGTGTGGGGGTATCCACGCAAAGACTGTTAATGAACTGCGTAAAATAGCTCGATAAGAGTAAATTGCAGTCTCATATGTTAGTTCAGGCATCATACTGAGGGTAGGATAAAAAAAGGGGGTATTTCAACCAGACTGTATGCGAAATATACGGTACAACAGCTCTTGACGAGCTGTATGAAATTAATGTAATTTTCCAGTTGCTTGCTCAACTCGAGAACTTCGTTGCTAAAGACTCTGGGTGGATGTACGATGGTACTCTTAAAATGCATATATATATATATTTATTCTATATATAAAGAGACAAGCTATAATATAAATGGGAAAGCATTGTCCTTCCTCTCTTTGTACATTGATCAAGACTTGACGTTTGGCTATAACTATAACTTCAGGGATTTGAGCTCGAGCACCTATTGAGAAAACTGTGTGTGTGTGTGTGTGTGTGTGTATATATATATATATATGTACAAGGAGAGGAAGTACAATGCTTCCCCATTTATATTATAGCTTGTCTCTTTAAACCAACAGGAAAACTGCAACTTTGTCGTTCTACCCGAATTTCAGATATGTGCGAACTCAATGGCATCCTGCTCCCGTTATAAATGAGGTATAAAGAACATTTTGTATAAATGAATGACAACTCTGTGAATGTATACATCACGAAATATGATGGGGGGTAGTACTTACATCGAAACCCGGGAGAACATTAACGATATAATTTTTTTTGTGACTTCCTGTTCATATTAGTTCAAAATAATGAAGCAAACATGTCCATCTGTTCATGATAAAGGTACAGCGTTCAGATACCTATCACTTCAACGCAATTCAAAACTTATTCATGTTATTAAATCCTCAATTAAGGATTTTATCACAAAGCGAACGTCGATTCTTTTGCGATAGGTTTTTGACTTATTTTCTGACATGAAATAAACTTGAAAAATATAAGGAGGTATGTACCAAATTTGGTGTTGTAAGGAGTATTTTCCCTCAAGGGGTGAATATATTCCTCAAATGTAAACAATTTAAACAACAGGAAAAAACCGGGTTCATTGTATACACGGATCTAGAAAGTTTGCTGTTTCCAATCCCGACACAAAATGTTCCTATAATACTGAAAATGTTCAAAGGCGTGTGGCATACTCTGTAGGTAAGTAACTAAAATGTAACTTTGATGATAATCTCTCCAAGTATCGGCATTTCACAAGAAAGGATTGTACCAATCAATTTGTCAAGGCGCTCGTAGATACAGTAAATCGCATACTAGACCACTATTATAGTACAGTCGTTCCAATGAAAACTCTTGACTCCAGCTCAAATAGATGCACATCATACAGACTTTCACTGCCACATGTGTGAACAGCCTTATAAGAATGACGGATCCGTGTTATGGATCACTGTCACTTTATGGGGTGTTATAGGGGGAATAGTCACTCATGAGTCTTGCAATCTTAACTATAAAAACCCGAGCCATATAACTGTAACAATCCATAACGACCGTTGCTACGGCAATTTTTTCTACTTTAATCGTTGGTCAAACTTCGAGAAACTGGTTCTTTCACGAGAGAGACCATTAGAGTTAATTCAGGCAAGGTAACTGTTATAAGGGAAAATATGGGCTAATTCAAAGTGATGAAATATATTCGGCACGGGTTTTGAGGGATCACGATTTAAATTATAGAAAGTTTCAGCTTTCTCTGTACATCTCTGGATAAATGTGTGTGTCATACCTTGAACCCGACCAGCTTGAAATCATTCGTAAACGTCATCTCAACGACAAGCGATTCAAACTGGTTTATTGTAAAGGGGTGTTCCCATACGATTATATCGACTCGTTTGAGCGTTTGGATGAAACAGTTAAATGGCCGAGAGATATTTTTTAACACCCTTACAGATAGTAACATCTCGCAGGAAGTCTACGATCATGCATGTGAGGTATGGCAAAGGTTCTAGTGCAAGAAAATAAAGAGGAAAAAAGAACCTGTGTTACCACCAGAAAACAGGTTATTAAGATCCCGAGGAAGTGTAAAACCTTCTGGGATTACTCGAATCTATATATTTATACAGACGCGACGCTACTGGCCGATGCCTCTGAAAATGTTTGGGATCTATGCATAAAGACGTATAAACTTGATCCTGAGTGGTTGCTTACAGCTCCTAGCCTAACGTATCAAGCTCTTTTGAGAATAACTAAGGTACAGCTCAAACTAATCGATGGTGTCGATATTAATCACTTCATTGAGGGAGCTATCAGCGGTGAGATATGTTCGGTGTGTAATCGTCATGCAGTTGCGGATAATCGGTATATGGACTCATTTGATCGCTCAAAAACAGAGTTTTAACTATCTCGGTGTGAATGGACGCTATTAATTTTCAATGCTCAGTTACTTGCCCTATGGAGGTTTCAGATGGCTCGAGGAGGATGAAATCAATCGATTGGATGTGCTAACAATAGAGGACGATGCGGATACCTGGTATATCTTTGAGGTAGATCTTGAGTATATTCTAGTTATAGGTCTACACTATGCTCATTCCGATTTTCCGTTTGGACCAGAGAAAGGGATACAACCCACGGAGAAACATGGGAAATTGTTAGCCACGTTAGTTGATAAGACAGGGTACGTAATTCACTACCGTCATGTAAAGCTGTGTTTGGCAAATGGATTAAAACTAGCTAGAATTCAGCTCAGTTTTAAACAAGCACCATGTATGGCTCCATGTATAAACGCAGAGATGAGAAGCAAGGCGACCTATCAATTTGAAAACATGTTTTTCAAACTGAGAAACAATGTCGCATTCGCTCGTCTTATATCTAACAAAAGGGCCTTCCGCATTATAAAGATCGCTACTAAATGGGAAGGAAAGTTTGGGGCTGGTAATCTAATAGATAGTTCCAACGTTAAGAACCGCACGATAATATCAAAAAAATCTGGTAATCATAAGAGGTGGAACTCCAAGAGATTTACTTTGTTATGCTGATCAATGCGGGGTTCGACATATTGGAAATCTCAAAGGTTGTAATGTTTTTTGAATGGTGGAGTGCGAACAGACTGAACCATAGACATATTTAAAAACCGAGAGAGAGAAAAAGAGAGAAAGAGCTAAACCCATATTTTTTGGTATATTAATCTTAAAAATAGATATGTATTTAAAGACGGTATATTATTTGTTTAACCTCAATCCCAATCCTAGGATTTAAAGGATATATATGTGTGCAAGAGAGGTGAACCCATACTTTTCTGTAAGTTAAGAAGGTATAGTATTTATTTAACCTCAATCCTAATATATACTTCACGATTTAGAACATCAACTGGATGGAGAATGGAAAAAGGCTTAATGTGAGGGCATGATCTGGATAGAGAATGTAAGAGGGAATATATATTAGAGCTATACTTAATGTAAGAGAATAGTTGCGGAAGGAAGCCACGCGCATGCGCTAGACGCCCAAGTATAGCGTTGGGTAACTGTCCATGGTATATGCCCTCAGATCCATCAAAGGCTAAATTTACATTAGATAGTGACGTCACGATACAAGCTATTTTATTGGCGTGCCCTTGAAATCCTACCTATTAGTGGAAAGGGGGGGAGAGAAAGAGGAAGGCATGCACCCCTACACCACGCCGGATAATCGAGCGTCGTCGTTATTGGCGTGACCTCAGAATCCTACCTATTAGCACGGGGGAATCCACGGCCTTTGGTTGATCCCCGCGGACCATCATACGTTATATCTGCATTTCATTATGACGTCACGACGCTGGCTAAACCAAAGGGAGCGTCGTGCTCCCGTAAGCCTAAAAGTAACCTACTCACTTATATTTAATTTACTTGCAACTAAAGTATTTTAGAATGTCATATCCCTCGCTTTATTACCAATGCTTATGTATAAAATAATTAAACGATAAAAATCTAATATTCATCAAAATTAAATAAATTACTTAAGATGGAGGGGGTGGGGGTGGAAAATCTTATGATCCCTTAAGTGGGAGAAAGAGTGGTTTAAAATTATAGTAAAAAGCCTTGCGTAATTATAAGGACGGTTCCTAAAATTGTTTCGGCTCTAGGCCGAGACACAAGCAGGCGGCATCGTGAAAACCACTTTTTGGGTTCAACGGGTCATGAAACATCAAACTCTAGAGTTAGATTTTTTTTTGACAATCATAATACTTCCTCTCTACGAGGAGTCGCGAGAAAGTAAAAGGTAAACAAAGAAAGAGTTCAATTCAAAGAATACAGTACCCAGAATCGCGTTTCATAAGGTAACATTTTAATCTCTGAAATACAGTAAAAGTTCGACTATCCAACCTCACGGAAAAAAACAACCTAATGTCGGATTAGTGGAAGCATCTATAAATTCGTAAGGCTGCCTAGGTAGCTGACATTTTGTCAATCAGATGTTGCGCTTAGGTTAAATATTGATAAAACTTTTAACAAAAGCCTACACAAATTTGGTGTTTACTGAAATGAACACAAAACTATTTTCTACGATCCTATACATATATGGACTCGTAAACATGGTTTTAAAGGTGACATTTTCTCCTCTGAAAAGTCCAAAATTTCCAATATTTCGGTTGATTACTAAGAACTAAATGGCCGGGAGACGAAAGGTAACTGGTAGAGGAAGTTAGAATGGATATTTGTGAATAGAATGTCATTTAAGAGGGGGCTCACAATATAATTTGTTTGTCATTTGTATCCTCCCTGTTTGTTCTCCTACTTCCGGGATGGATCCACCCAGGAGCATTATAAACACACTTGGTTTCTGGCGTTTAGGAATCTATGATTGACTATTCTATAAATAGCGCCATAACGCGATCCCTGAATGATCCTACCTTTATCCAAGACGCGCTCGTCTCTCCTCGGTGAACGTAAGTTTTAAGCGGCAAAAGTCGCCGGGAAAAGCCGTTTCCGTCAGCGCCGTATACAGCTGAAACATCGCTCGGAAGACTATCTCCGGTCGTAGTATGTATACGAATCCCGTATCTCGCCTTGAACTTGGTCAACCAACCGTCACTTGCTCGAAAGTCGTTTTTCTGGTAAATGTCTTCGTATAGAGATAGAGCTTTTTGCCGCAACAGTTTCGCCGTGACGGGCGTGTCACGTCCACGTTCTTGCAGGAACCACGAATAGAGCGCTTCTTCTAACAGAGGATGTCCCCCAGTCTTGACGGTTTGCCGCCGTCCTGTCCCCAAATCTACTGTTTTTATGAAGTTTTCTATCTTGTCCCTATTCTTCTTTATGTCGTAAATCGTCGCTCGGGCCATATTGTGAGCTCTGGCCACGTCGCTCATCAAAACGCCGCTGTCCAACTCTCTTAAAATATCCATTTTCACGTTCAAGGTTAGAGTTTCGTGTTTACGTTTCTTAACAGTCGACATTTCGTTGCAAAAACAAACGTAAAAAAACAACTCGCTGAACTGATACACGTGTTTACCGCGTGAGACAATGTCGAACTAAAGAGCAAGATGGCGCCACAGGCATTGCGGCCTAGCGAGGAGGAGAGGTGGGGATAACTGGGCGTGTCGAACTATCGAACGTAGGATTATCGAGCTTGTACTGTGTTTTGTTTCGTTGTATCCAGGCCCGCGCCCTAGTATTATTTATAAGACCGCACCCTCTTGGTGATACAAAATAGTAATAGGGTGCCAAAATATCGGACAAATAAAACAAATGGAAAATAAATGACGACACCCTACTCTTCTACCCCCTTCGATCAATGCGAGCAAAAATATTATCGATTCTTCCATTCCCTTTCTCTTAACACATTCGAAAGGTTTTAATTAAATATCAAAGTGATTCATCGACATTGCGACCTTAATGTCAATTAAAGTATTTATATTGTTGATTAATCTTTTAAACAAATATATATATTTATTATTCTTAATATTAGATCAAATATTTGGATGTTTTATCTTTGTTTAGAAAATATTATCTTTTTTTAAATTTAATTTTTAGTACCGCGTTTCACTACCTGTTCAGGCTGTACGCATATGTACTGATTACTCTAATGTGTTAAGAGATGAGGAAGGTTGAATTTAGACGACGTGTACCCGCATTAGCGTGGAGGGATAATGGAAAACTATATTGGAAAAAGTACACCCTACCGGGATTCGAGCCCTGATCTCCCTGTCATCGGCAGTCTAATCTAACACGAGAGTGATGCCTTAGACTATGCGGCCACCGATGATTTGACATTTTATAAAACATTCTAAAAAGAATTGTTGTAAGGAGCGTTATTTTACTTAATTTGAACGGTACAGCGGGAAAAGAGACAAAGTCCAATTTTAACCCAGGTTTAGTTAGTGCTATCATCTATTATAGTTTATAGTTAGACAAACATGATACCTTTGTAATCCACTTAAGATTATGGTTAAGAGAGGTATGTCATATTTAAGGTGGGGATGTAGGATTATGTACATATCATATTATTCGTGACATCACAGGCCACAAGAACTAAACGTCTGCAATCAACACACATTGCCTCAAACTACAGTACGACTCAAACATACACTATGTTTCAGATCCAGCAAAACCATTAAAAGTTCAACTTAATAAACAAAAGAGTTGGCAGGATATTTTCCCGAACGTGTGGACAGCACTTCGGATCCTGGTATCTAACTATATCTGTCACTGTCACTAAAGGTGAACGTAGTTTCAATAAATTAAAACTTATTTGAGTTCTTTGTTTTTATTATTATTTAGTACCGCGTCTTACTACTCGTTCGGGTTATACGCTTAAGTACTAATTACGCTAATGGTTTAGGAATTGGGAAGGTCGAATCTAGAGGAAGTGAATCCGCATTTGCGTGGGGGGAGAGTGTAAAATAATTTAGGGAAAGCCACCCCCAGTTCACCCGACCGAGATTCGAACCTCGATCTCCCCGTCCTCGGCAGTCGAGCTCAACACGACTAGGCGTTAGCTAACTACGCCACCGAGGCGGGTTATTTGAGTTCCACTATGTTTGAGGAAAGACTATTGGATCTAGCAATTTTGTCAATCGAAATTGGCATTGCCCAGGTATTAAATTATTCTGATTTATTTAGTAAATTTCTCATTGTTAAGGCGAGAAAAGTGCCCATCTAATAGTAAATATATTTTTTTAAATAAAACACTTACCTACCAAATAAAATTGTTTTCTATTTTTCCGAACCAAAATATTAGTCATCCTAACAGTCATTGCGAGGGCGCAGATCCGAAGATCTAACACCACCTAAAAAAAATGTGTATATCGCGTAAAGACGGGTGTAATCCAAGCAAAGGTAATGCGATTTGTTCGTTTGGAAGGCAGGTGTGGCAGGAAACCTTTAGACTAGGAAATGTTTAGGTAGTGTTTCTTTGTCAATGCCGCCTGTCAATGCCGCCCATTTTGTTTTTTTAATCTCATTGTCAACGTCGCTCTAAAGTTCTTTGGAAATCTTTTGACTAAGAAATTGTTAGGTAGTGTTTCTTTGTTAATGCCACACTTTGGAAGTGTGTGTGCGTGTGTGTGTGCGTGTGTGTGTCAGAACAAATCAAAACTCATGTGCTTGTGTATCTTTTCGGACGTTTATTAATTTGATTGCATGTATTTAGTTTATTGTTAGTATGGATAAATACTGCCTATTCAGGCCTTGGGAAGATCAGCCAACATCAAAAAGTCAAGATTCTCTTTTACATGAAGATAGAAGCAGGGATGAAGGTACAAATTCTTACAACTATGCCAATATTTACTGTTAGTTTGTATCAAAGTAAGACAAGACTGTCGTTAATGGGTATATTGAGTTTCCAAAGGGATTTTAGGGGCATCCATTTTTTAAAAGTTAAAGACTACTTTAAATAAATTCTTTCTAAATAACTTAGAGGGGCGTGTGACTCTACTCTATAATTATTATAATATAATTTAAAATGTTATATATTTGTATGTATGTTTAAATTTAAATCATATTAATTGTCTTTCTTTTTTCCTTTTTAAGATAGGTTTTAAAAAACACTGGTATTTATGCGGTGAAGGCGTTGGTAAGTAACTTAAGTGTGAGTGAGAGGTTTAATAAAGTAGCATCGACACAGAATTTCCTAGTAAACATTGAGATTATTAGACCGCTGTTGGATGTCAAAGAGATGCCGTTCTTTTGAGTGTCTGCCGATGCTGTATTAGAGTCCTTCTTGCATTCAGACTAATAATAGCCTGGACTAATGTTTTTCCGCTTACACCTGTGTAAGCGGAAAACATTAGTTCAGCATCTTAATAGTCTGAATGCAAGAGGGACTCTAATACAGCATCGGCAGACACTCAAAAGAACGGTATCTCTTTGACACCCAACAGCGGTCTAATAATCTCAATGTTTACTAGGAAATTCGTGTCGATGCTACTTTATTAAACCTCTCACTCACACTTAAGTTACATTACCAACGCCTTCACCGCATAAATACCAGTGTTTTTTAAATCCTATCTTAAAAAGCAATTAATTAGCATATTATTATGTCAAAAGCCTTTGAATATCTAGATGGGCCTATATTCAATACTGGTTTTAACAATGGCGTACCTGAATATTTGACACCTAAACTAACCTAACCTAACAAATGCAATAAAAATTAATAAACGTCCGAAAAGATACACTAACAAATGATTTCTGATTTGTTCTGAGGTCCGACTTTTGTCCAGCCGCGCGCGCGCGCGCGCACACACACACATACACACACACACCATTTATAAGGGCGGCATTAACAAAGAACCACTACCTAAAAATGTCCTAGTCTAAATATGTCCTGCCACACCGGCGAGCTCGCAAGGAGTTTCGTTCTGATCTGTCGGTTTTCAGACTGAGCACAGAGGCGCTCGCAGTGTGTGTTGGGGGCTGAGGCGCGATTCGCGGCGGATGAGCGAATGATAATCTGCTTACTTACTTTACTTATTTACTTTTTCAATCTACTTACTTTCTTACTTCGAATGACTTAGATAAAATGACAAACATGTGGTGTGAGGAGAAATTGCTCCGAATGTATCGAGATATACAAAAGTAAAGATACTTTGTGGAACCGTGAACACCCAAATTACAAAATTTGAAGAATAACACCTTGCTAGAGATACTTCCACGGAGATTGACGCAGAGGAATGAAAAAATAAAATAACAAGTTTACTAGCGTCGTATTGGAGAGAAAAGGGCGGGACAAAAAAGAGCGAGGGTACTGGGAAAGGTATTTATTGCATACATACTTATTATGTAATCATTATTTACTATCTTTATTCTTAACTAATAATGCTACTACACTAATAACCACACACCTAATTACATCTTATTAATTTATTTTTGTTTTATTGTTTATTTTATTGTGGTATTGTAATAATTTTCTTATAGGTATAAAGTATAACAAGCTACATGGTTTGCCCATGAAGCAATGGCATTCCTACGCGACAGAGACAAGCCAAGAATACGAATCTTTGTTATTTGATTTTTGCCCGCGGCTTCTACCTAGTTATTTGATAGTTGGAACAGAGATAACTTTTAGGCGTATCGTTTTTGGCTTAGAAATTTTACTTCTTTCATGAAATAATCAGCTAACTCTTCCTTAATTTGCTTCGCTGTTAAAGCAGCTCGTCTTGGCGTATTCGGTAGTGGAAGTAATGATGTCATATTAGTGTCATTCCTCCAAGTACCTCCAATTATCCTTCTGTTCTCCTCATAGTCCATAGCGCCAGGTGATGTATATAAGTTTCGTGACGGAACATTTCTTCTCAAAATGTTGTGCAGATGTACAACTGCCATTACTACAATCTCGGTGGTTTCAGGCTGAACGGGCATTGGTTTTCTTAAGACTCTAAAACTGAGGTTGTAATTTCAAGGACGTTTTCCTTGCGACCCTGCGAGCTCTACTTAAACTGCAATTAAATATCCTTTCTTTAGAGTCTTTAGGTTTATCTGGATAATGTTTCATAATGTTTTATGTTAGTGGGAAAGCCGAGTCACCCACAAAGACATAATTATGGCACATCTTTTCGACCTTTCAATGCGTTAGGTAATGGCAAACCTTATTTCCAGGAGTCTCGTTTTTGAAAATAAATTTGGTATCCTTAAATACACCACGATCTGAAATTCGTCCATGGTTGTCAACATCCACAGATAAGTAATTATATTCACCGTTCACTAATGCAAACATCACTATACTAAATGAGGACTTATGGTTGCGAAATTCTGCGCCGCTGTTAATCGGAGCCTGCATGATTACTTACGTGTTTTCGCTCCGAAATGGACGCAAGGTGAGCATTCCATGGGAAAACTAACATCGGCGAGCACGAGCAAATGTTCGCTCTTTTGATGATTTATCATCCTATTACAGCGTCGCTTACATTACACGTTACACCCGTCTGTTCCCGGCCTATTATGACTTTGTCTTTTTTTCATTTGTACCAATCACATGAAAAGTATTTTTTTAACAATAAAAATAAATGGTACGGTGCACCGTACAAACTTTCTCTCCCTTCCATCTTAAAATAGAGACATTTACCAAAAACTCGTAAAATTTATGAAACTAAATAATATACACTGTTACAGAAACACTTCACCAAAGAGCATAGATGTAATAATATACACGTTCACAGAAATACTGAGAAAAGAGGAGCATCTATATCCACCAAAAAGCATAACAATTGATTTCAATTTCAAAATCTTGAATATATATATATATATATATGCTTATAGCTCATAAACTATTTATTTTATAAAAATATATTTCAAAGAAAAGAGTTTTATATCTAATAGTACTAAATATTAATAGATGTTATCTCATATCTCAAATAGTTGTGGAGATATGATCAAATTTGGAAGTTTCTGCATAAGTATAGTAACCCTCTAAATCATTGTCATGGAAAAAAGAAAATAGCCATTTCGTTTTGTGATGTTAAATAATGTCTAGTCTCTAGATACAAAATATAAATCAAAATCGTTAGAGCGAGTTTTGAGAAAATCAATTTTTTCTCTTTTTGCCATTCAGTAAACTACCCTTAATTTTATGGCTAGATATATACTTCCAAAAAACCCTCAGGGAAACTTTATGAAAACCCTAGATACTTAGTCTTAGCCCGATCGGCCAAATGGTTTCGGCTCTAGTCGGATATTTAGACAGACGGCAAACCAAATCCATTTTTTCAGTTTCAGAGGATCACGAAACGTCAACAGTTATCAAAATCTCGAGTTCAAATTTTCCTTATGATCACCCCTTTGAGGGGTCGAGAGAAAGTAAAAAAATACATTTTGTTGGAACGATCCTAAGGCGACCGCCAAGTTCACCTACAGAAAAGAAAACTTAGAGGAAGTGCACCCGCATCTGCATGGAAAGTGGAATACCATTTAAGAATATACACTATAAGTACACCCGTCCGGGATTCGAACCTCGATCTCCCAGTCATAGGAAGTCCTATCTAATGCAAGAGTGACGCCTTGCGAGACCATTCGACCCTCGAAGCGGGTATTATTAATGTAATTTGAAAACGTATACCTCGGCAATGGCAGTGAGACGAGGAGGGATAAAATAACAACAATATTTCTACGACTTACCACATCGGAGAACGAATTAAAGTTGGGGTGGGAGAATGGTTTTGACCACCAACTACCCCACGGAAAGTCAGCCAGTAAAGTGTCTAGTCTCTTCCCTTGCCATGCGAGGCTAGACTTGACCTTGAACCAATCGTCTCCGTTCGGTTCCAAGCGCAGTACGTTTTCCACTCTCGTGAGACTGTTATTCGCTTGGGTTTCTTCTCGCCACTTTTTTAGATTCAAACCTTTGTTCTTTTTTTTATATTTTCTATTTGCTTTCTTCCCCATTTTTCTTTATCGAAGAAACTACTCCAGGAAATAGCTATTAGTGAGCTCTCTTCGTAAGCGTTTCATACGTTGTAACTTGCAACTGACGACAATCTTTTGTTAGCTCGCGAGCTTCGTCTCCCTGCCGCTAGGTGGGAACACCGCCTGTGTAAAGCAGAGGCAAGGAAAAGCGACCTATCTCACGACCAACTTGTCCCAGCCCCGTGTCCCCTCAACTACATTAACTTAAAATAATATTTTTTACGGATGTTAAACTAAAATAGATCATTGAAAAACACCAGATTTATTGTTTTTCAACTAAACCCAAACTATTACGTATTATAAAAAATAAATGGTAGGGTGCACCGCACAGACTTTCTCTCTCTTTTATCTTAAAATTGACATCTACTAAAAACTCGTTAGCTACACCAAAGATCATAAATTAAAAAATATACATCTCTGCTTGAACATATTCTATAACCTATAGTCTATCAATACTATGGTATACTTGTTTTAGTGAATAGATCCGTGATTTTACACAATTTCTATGTGTACTTGCACTGGTTGTAACTTGTAAGAGGTGGGAGGAGAGAGGGTTTGTACAACAGGGATGGTTGGGGGGGGAAGAACGATTAGACCGATAAATGGGGGAAGAAGGAACGTTCCTTTAGACCCCCCCCCCCCC